>SJYT01063465.1:0-55555 GCA_006410635.1 Cephalophus harveyi | reverse complement strand
GACCACTGGAAAAACCATAGCCTTGACTAGACGGACCTTTGTTGGCAAAGTAATGTCTCTGCTTTTGAATATGCTGTCTAGGTGGGTCATAACTTTCCTTCCAAGGAGTAAGTGTAGTTTAATTTCATGGCTGCAAGCACCATCTGCAGTGATTTTGGAGCCCCCCCAAATAAAGTCTGACACTGTTTCCACTGTTTCCCCATCTATTTCCCATGAAGTGATGGGACTAGAAGCCATGATCTTCGTTTTCTGAGTGTTGAGCCTTAAGCCAACTTTTTCACTCTCCTCTTTCACTTTCATCAAGAGGCTCTTTAGTTCTTCTTCACTTTCTGCCATAAGAGTGGTGTCATCTACATATCTGAGGTTATTGATATTTCTCCCGGCAGTCTTGATTCCAGCTTGTGTTTCTTCCAGTCCAGCGTTTCTCATGATGTACTCTGCATATAAGTTAAATAAGCAGGGTGACAATATATAGCCTTGACGTACTCCTTTTCCTATTTGGAACCAGTCTGTTGTTCCATGTCCGGTTTGAACTGTTGCTTCCTGACCTGCATACAGATTTCTCAAGAGGCAGGTCAGGTGGTCTGGTATTCCCATCTCTTTCAGAATCTTCCACAGTTTATTGTGATCCACACAGTCAAAGGCTTTGGCATAGTCAATAAAGCAGAAATTGATGTTTTTCTGGAATTCTCTTGCTTTTTCCTTGATCCAGCGGATGTTGGCAATTTGATCTCTGATTCCTCTGCCTTTTCTAAAACCAGCTTGAACATCTGGAAGTTCATGGTTCACATATTGCTTAAGCCTGGTTTGGAGAATTTGAGCATTACTTTACTAGCATGTGAGATGAGTGCAGTTGTGGGGTAGTTTGAGCATTCTTTTGCATTGCCTTTCTTTGGAATTAGAATGAAAACTGACCTTTTCCAGTCCTGTGGCCACTGCTAAGTTTTCCAAATTTGCTGGCATATTGAGTGCAGCACTTTCACAGCATCATCAAGGCTCAATTTCCTCATCTGAAAAGCATAATAATGATGACTAAGTTTAGAAAAGATACTTGGACTTAAAGCACTTAAGACAATGCCTGGGTCGTAGTATGTGCTGAACTAGGGTAGCTTTTATTATTATTTTTCATTCTGCTAGCTCAGATGGTAAAGAATCCACCTGCAATGCAGGAGATATGGGTTCAATCCCTGGGTCAGAAAGATCCCTTGGAGAAGAAAATGGCAACCCACTCCAGTATTCTTGCCTGGGAAATCCCATGGACAGAGGGGCCTGGTGGACTATGGTCCATGGGGTTCCAAAGAGTTAGACGTGACTTAATGATTAACAACAACAAACTTTAATTTCCTCTTCTTTTTCTATGTTCCTAAGTTGGAAGCTAAGATCGCTGATTTATCTTGCTTTTCTCTGATGGAAACATTTCATGCTATAAACTTCTATATAAGCGCTGTTTTTGTTGCATTCCACAGATTTTGGTATATTGTGTTTTTATTTTCATTTAGATCAAGACATTTAAAAATATCTTTTGTGATTTCCTTTTTGATGCATGAGTTAATTTCAAAATATTTGAAGAGTTTTTTTAGGTATATTTCTGTTATCAAATTCTGGTTTAATTATCTTATGATCAGAGAACATAATATCAATCCCCTTCAATTTATTGAGAATTGTTTCATAGCTCAAAATAATATCTGCTTTATTTTATTGAATGCATCTGGGTATCTTACTTCACCTGCAAGGAGAACAGAACCTTGGATTTTGCCCTATTTTAAGGGAAGGTCTGTGTGAGTGTGTGTGTATGCCTGTGCACATATACCTGTGAACATGCCTGTGTGTACATGTGTGTTAGACTGAGGAAGAAGAAAGTTAAGTGCCCCAAAGTGTCCAGGAATATTCACCAACATACGACTAAAAGCTCTGTGGAAATGCCTCACAGGAAGTCCTAATAAATTCAAAGACTGATATCAGATCTTTTCTGAGTGAACAGAAGAAGAAACGTGGGGGTGTGATGTCTGATACGTAGGAAGGCGTCAGGCCCAAGAAAAAGAGAAGTGGACGCTTTGTGACTTTATCAAAGTTTCCATCCTAACTAAAACTGACCAAAGATAGAAAAGGAAACCGAACCTTTTGTGTCACACTTGATTGTGAATGTATGTTTATTCCCTTATACAAAAATGTGTCACTTCTTTTTGCATATAGATGTATATTTTCTTTTTCAAATTCTTTTCCCATTTTATATTGTTACATAATATTGAGCAAAGTTCCCTGTGCTATACAGTAGGTCCTTGGTGGTTATCCATTTTAAATATAGCAGTGTGCACATACCAATCCCAAACTCCCTAACTATCCCTTTCCCACATCTTTCCCTGCTGGTAACCGTTAAGTTCGTTCTCTAAGTCTGTGAATCTGTTTCTGTTTGTAAATAAGTTCATTTGTATCATTTTTTAAAAATGATTCTGCATATAAGAGATATCATGATATTTCTTTCTCTGTAAAAAAAAAAGATCTTTCTTACAAGGCAGTTTTGTTCTCAGGTGATTTGTATATTTGTGTTAATGAATAGCTTTTCAGTGGCAGAAATCTGGAAATGGCATAGGGCATGTCTCTTTTAGGAGAATTCTACAGAAGAAGGTACTCAGCTAAACAATATGTTAGAATATCATGTCTTTTAGGGAAGGGATGATGTCTAATGTATTCAGTTAATCCCCAACTCCCATGCTTGCACATAGGCATTCAGGAAATATTTATTGAATGAAAACCTGAAGTTTGAAGAATAAGAACATTTAATGAACAAATGAATATGAAACTGCTATATCTTAAACCCCATTTTATAGATTTCACAATGTGTATTAAACTATTAGAGACTCTTAGAGTACCTACAGCAAGAAAAATCTATTTGTTTTTTGAGAAAACTAGTTTTCTGCCAGTATCTTTGACCATGGAACTCTTCATAGGAGCTACCTATTACCATTCGCAGAAATTCTGTCATAACTCAATGTATCTTTGAGGTAGCAAAGTGAAAGTGAAGTCGCTCAGTCATGTCTGACTCTTGTGACCCCATGGACTGTAGTCTACCAGGCTTCTCTGTCCATGGGATTCTCCAGGCAAGGATATTGGAGTGGGTTGCCATTGCCTTCTCCAGGGGATCTTCCCAACCCAGGGACTGAACCCAGGTCTCCTACATTGAAGGCAGATGCTCTACCCTCTGAGCTACCTTTCAGGTAGCAAAGCTGAGGACAAAGATGAGAATTTGAGCAGATGGTTGTGACATCACATCTCACCCTTGCTAAACTGACTCCACACCAGAAAGACCTTTTCAGTGTTCAAGTTAAACTGGCTTCTTATATGAGTTGGACTTGGTTGGTCACACACAGAAAGCAATTTTGATTTTGCTTCTGCCCCTTCGAAGCTGCTGTTTTGACTGTTCACTCTGAACCCCTAGATTCCACTAACCAGTACAACTCTGGGTAGCTGTCCATTGGCGTTTCTGACTACCAACAGGTAGTGCTGCTGCTGCTGCTAAGTCGCTTCAGTCGTGTCTGACTCTGTGCGACCCCATAGATGGCAGCCCACCAGGCTCCCCTGTCCCTGGGATTCTCCAGGCAAGAATACTGGAGTGGGTTGCCATTTCCTTCTCCAAGGCATGAAAATGAAAAGTGAAAGTGAAGTCGCTCAGTCGCATCCGACTCTTAGCGACCCCATGGGCTGCAGCCCACCAGGCTCCTCATCCATAGGATTTTCCAGGCAAGAGTACTGGAGTGGGGTGCCATTGCCTTCTCTGACCAACAGGTAGTAAGTGACAGTAAAATGTCTAGTGTAGTAGAAAGTCCAATCCAGGTACACGGTAGCTCTGTTTTCTCTCACAGCTATTATCATCAGGCTAGAGATCCAGGCAGAGGAGGGGGGCAGCTGGGTCCCCTCTCTTTCCGCTCTCGCTGTCTTCTCCCCCTTTTCTAGCTGCGCTTTCTGACCATCCAGCAATAGGGGAGGCGGGGGGAAAGCAAGGCTCAGGTGGAAAGGTGGAATGAGCTGGACCAGCCACTATAACCTGCCGTTGTGATCCTCTATGTGCAGTGGAGTCCCAGTTGATTTTTCCCTCAGGGGTCACTTTGGTGAGTTTTTGTGAAAATATCTTCTTTTGCCTGTGTTACAGGGCATGTTTCAGGAACTGTTCTGCTGACCCTAGTTATGCTTTCTCAGGCCACTGATTATTTCTTCATTCTCTTGGCTTCTAGTGGTACATCCTTCCTAAGGAGGTCATGTCAGCCATCCAGGCAATCTCTTCCAAGATGACCCACTCTGTTTTTTCTTGAGTAGATCCTTAGTTGCCTCACCAAATTCTGGAAATGCTGCTTATTACCCATGTAGCTCAGTCCTGAATACTAGAAAAGGCTAATTCAGGCCACAGTCCCCTGTATTTTTAAGTGTGAGTCAGGCATCAGTCCCTGTGACTCTTAAAGACTGGAACACATGGGGCAAGCTCTGAGTGGCTCCATTGATATGCCTCTCTTTTGGTTTGTGTTGAAGAAGCATGTCTCTCTGGAGTGGAGGGTGAGGATAGGAACACTTGCTGAACTGATAACACCCCCCAAAGAAATCCTTATGCCAACTTCTTTAAAGTCACTTTCTATAGGCTGGAATTTGCCAGTGTGATTACCTGGGTAGAACCACTTCCATAACCTCTTATGGGGTCCCTGAAGCTACCATCTCTTTACAGAATGTGGGCTTTTTGGCATAAACTCTATTGGGCCTGTTCTGAGACCTCTAGAAAAGAGGAACTTCCCATTGCACATGACTTAATGTATTTAATCCACACTAATGCCTGGAGAATCCCAGGGACAGGGGAGCCTCATGGGCTGCCGTCTATGGGGTCGCACAGAGTCGGACACGACTGAAGCGACTTAGCAGCAGCAGCAATACCTTTTATGAGAAATATAGCAAGAGAAACCAAAGCTGAAATAAAAACTAGCCAGAGATCTAACCACTGACAATTAATCATGTTTTTTTTATAATACATAAAACCTACAGAGTAAGGAAGAAAAAAATGGAAAATATTATTTTATATATCAATTATTAGCTTCATATGGTGAGTTTTATAGGTATTAGGATACGATAGAGATTGAATTTCACATATGAAGTTGTTTTCTATCCCCTAGTTCAGTTTTCTCTATCCCCTAGCTCATGGCCATCAGACAACAAATTAATTTCCCCTGTAAATACTTATCTATGCTTAGGCTTGCACTTGTCCTTTGGTTTTTGTGGTGTTTGACCTTTATAACAATACAATAGCCTTGTTTGCCCAGAGATCTCCTGTTGTCAACACTGGTTCTTAATGAGCTCAAAGACATTAAGGCCACCAGCAATGAAGTTAGAGTTAGGAGTCCCAGCTAAAAACAGAAAAAGAAGTTCATAGTCAATGTCAACTCTGACTGGCGTTCAGGAATTAACTGTGCATTTTATCAAGTTAAAACTCACACACCTTTCTGAAATTCTTCCACTTTTTTTTTTTTTAATAACACCCTAACACTGCTGCTGCTGCTGAGTCACTTCAGTCGTGTCTGACTCTGTGTGACCCCATAGATGGCACCCTACCAGGCTCCACCACCCCTGAGATTCTCCAGGCAAGAACACTGGAGTGGGTTGCCATTTCCTTCTCCAATGCATGAAAGTGAAAAGTGAAAGTGAAGTCGCTCAGTTGTGTCCGACTCTTAGCAACCCCATGGACTGCAGCCCACCAGGCTCCTCTGTCCATGGGATTTTCCAGGCAAGAGTACTGGCGTGGGTTGCCATTGCCTTCTCCAACACTCTAACACAATGCCTCTCAATTGGAATTGCATACTAGAACCACCTGGGAGTAATTGACAATTCTAGTACTCAGACTGCAGCCCTCTGTAATTAAATCAGAACCTTCATGTGGGGGCCCAGATATCAGTGTTTTTTAAATTTCTTGGTATTCTAGTGTGCAGCCAAGTTTGAACAACACTGCTAATACCTTTTGCCTGTTGTGTAGCTTCTATCCATTCATAGCAGAGCACATAATTAAAATTCTTATGAAACTCTATTCCACCTTTAGGTAGAAGAGATGGGGAGTGTATAGCTTAGTCTGTGGTAAGTTCAGTTTGTCTTTTCAATGCCTCTTTAAATGTTGATTAGACTCCATCATTTTTTTTTTTAATTTTATTTTTACTTTATTTTACTTTATAATACCATATGTTCTAATGACAACATTTTTAATTGTTTAGTTTCCCTTGAAAACACAGTTATTCAAGCCACAGTGCCTGCTTCTCCCCATGACAAGCAGCTGGCGCTGGGTTGCAGCAGATGGCTTTAGAGGGGGCCGGTACTTCCCCCTTTGCCCACAAGCCTCACTCACTGGCATCTCCTGCCTGGCCCCTATAGGCCCCTAAAGGTAGAGTTCTGGACGCCTGCCATTGTCCAAGTTTGGAGAAGTCTTTCAAATCTTAGCCTCTTCTGTGTTAAAACACAGGCAACTCCAACTTACTCCAAAGAGCCCTCTTTGATCTAAATGGCTCAAACAGTCCCTTAACCCCTGGATTGTTTAAAAGGTTACGTGTTTTCTCTATTCCATTCTCTGCCAGCTCATTTTGTACCCACCCTCCCCTGGCCCCAAGAGAGAATTTGTTCTGTTCTTTCGCTTTAAAAAGGAAAACAAAGTGTGACTACACATCTATTTTCCAAAGGCCATAGCTTCTCAAGGCTGAGAGCCAGATGCCTGATTTGTTTTCCATCCAGAGCTGTACGTACAGAGAAAGTCGGCAGCGCAAGGCCATTCTGCTTTTGACCTTCCTAGGGCTGAATGCACGGCTGGTCAACAGGGGAGCTGAAAATAGAACCCAGCACTTTCAAATCATTGTTCTGCTCACTGGGCTGTGCTTCCTCCCATAAGTGCTTGGTTAAACAATGTCCTGTTTTGCAAAAGTAGAAATCATAATATACGTATGAGAAGTTGGACGCAGAAGAACTACAGGCCTCATCCTCAGGAGAGATGGCACTGTAACCTAAAGGAGAGTGAATTCGTTTCTAGCCCTGAGGTTGGGCACACTCAACAATGTGTGTTGAGTCATCATCTGTGTAACGTGTGATGTTTTGAACAAGAAGCTTTCACTGGGTTCCAGGATGTATTTGCCTGACAACCCACAGAAAGGAAATTGAGAATATTAGAAAGGTTGTCATGAAAATGACAGGATCTGTGTATAGAGATGGTCGGGGACCTGGAATCTGGAAGTGGCTTTTCAAGATAGGGTGGCAAGTGTTGTGGGGAGGGACCAGAGGTTGGTAATGCTGTGGTTCTCAGCTCAGGGGATGTGTGTGGCCCACAGAAAGCAGAGAAAGCAGTTCTGAGCAATAGAAGGATTAGGAGTAGCTGACACTTGCCCAAGCTCCAGGGAAGAGCTTGGAACTATCTCTGTTGTGTGCAGAGAGCTTACCTCTCTTTAGGGAGACTGCACTGGTTTTCAGTGAGCTCTCTGAGGGCTTCCCACATCAGGCTAGTGGTGAAGAATGCCCCTGCCAGTGCAGGAGATGTAAGAGACGTGGGTTTAGTCTTTGGGCCAGGAAGATCCCCTGGAGAAGGGAATGCAACCCACTTTGGTATTCTTGCCTGGAAAATCCCATGGACAGAGGAGCCTGGAGGGCTGCAGTTCATAGGGTTGCAAAGAACCAGGCACGACTGAGTTCACACTGCTCCTGAGAGGGCAGGAGCCATCTGGCTCTCAGTGCCATTGCCCCCGTGCCTGGCACACGTAGGGAGGCGAAAGCAGAGCTCAGAACCACTTTCTGAGTTTGAGTCCCAGCTCTACAGCCTCCCATCCTCGAGACTTTGGACAAGTATTTTATCTCTGTATTTCAATTTTCTCATTTGCAAAACAGACATAGTAGTAATGGTTCTCACCTCAAATGGTCATTGTGAAAATTGAGTTACTACTTGTGAGGTTCTTAGAATGCTCTGTGTGTGTGTGTGTGTGTGTGTGTGTGTGTATTGGGTACATGTGCACACATGCACATTAAGTTGCTTCAGTCATGTCTGACTCTTTTTGACCCTATGGAGTGTAGTCCACCAGGCTCCTCTGTCCACTGGAGGCAGAATACTGGAGTGAATACTGGAATGGGTTGCCATGCCCCGCTTCAGGGGATTTTCCCTACCCACGGATGGAACCTGGGTCTCATGCATTGCAGTTGGATTCTTTACCACTGAGCCACCAGGGAAGCCCTCTTAGAATGGTGTGTGTGTGTGTGTTAGTTGCTCAGTCATGTAAGTCTTTGTGACCCCATGGACTGTAGTCTGCCAGGCTCCCCTGCCCATGGAATTCTCCAGGCAAGAATACTGGAGTGGGTTGCCGTCTTACACTTTGGTACATAATAAACATTCACTAAGTGTTATTCAGTTCAGTTCAGTTCACTCAGTCGTGTCTGACTCTTTGCGACCCCATGAATTGCAACATGCCAGGCCTCCCTGTCCTTCACCAACTCCCGGAGTTCACTCAAACTCACGTCCATTGAGTAGGTGATGCCATCCAGCCATCTCATCTTCTGTCGTCCCCTTCTCCTCCTGCCCTCAACCCTCCCCAGCATCAGAGTTTTTTCCAATGAGTCAACTCTTCGCATGAGGTAGGCAAAGTATTGGAGTTTCAGCTTCAGCATCAGTCCTTCCAAAGAACACCCAGGACTGATCTTCTTCAGGATGGACTGGTTGGATCTCCTTGCAGTCCAAGGGACTCTCAAGAATCTTCTCCAACACCACAGTTCAAAAGCCTCAATTCTTTGGTGCTCAGCTTTCTTTATAGTCCAACTCTCACATCCATACATGACCCCTGGAAAAACCATAGCCTTGACTAGACGGACCTTAGTTGGCAAAGTAATGTCTCTTCTTTTGAATATGCTATCTAGGTTGGTCATAACTTTCCTTCCAAGGAGTAAGAGTCTTTTAATTATTAGAGGCCATCAATACATTAGTAATGAAGGATAAATAGTCTAGCAAACGATATAGAAGAGTTAGACCAGGCCAAGTGACTTGATAAGCACTTTTCATGGATTACCTTATTTAATTTTAAAAACAAGTGCACAAAACACTACTCCTATTGCTCCATGTTACAGATGAAGGGGTTAAATCAGTTACTCAAGGTCACCCAGCTGGTGACAGGAGAAGGATTTGAAACAATGTGGACTAATACCACATCTTCCACCACTCTTCTGCCAGTTAAGTATTTCCTAGGAGAAATACTGAGGTAATAACTGCTTTATGTCTTTTGAGGCTTAAATATAACTTATTGACACTTTAAAAGTAGTAAAAATATGTACACATATGTAAGATGATGGTGATGACTAATAAACACGCAGGAAAACTGCCCTCATTAGCCCCACTTAGCATATCAAAGGGTGTTAAAAATAATAATCGGCTTTAGGAACCAAAAGACAAGTAAAGCAGTCATTCTGACACATCAAAATGCCATTTTTTATGTGGGTGTCCCCTACTCAAGATAACAGCCATTGAATAAATTAACAGTTCTTGTTGAGAACTGAAGTGCCATGATCCTTTCCTTGTTTTTTTGCTAAAATATACTTAGTTATGATACACTTTACTTATTTACATGCTTTATCTCTGAATAGTTTCCCCAGCCATAAATATGAGGAGAAATGATGAAATTTTTTTCATTGCAGGAATTATTTGGAGTGTTGTGGTATCATGGAAAGCAAACCAAACTTGAGGATGGGAGATGAGGCTTCTGGCTCTGGCTTCATTATCATGTAATTCCCTCTAGAACCTGAAGCAAATCTCTTAGCTTTCCTAGGCCTCAGATTTCTCTGTTGGAAAACAGAACTTTGGATGCCACTGATTCTAAATTTCCTAGTACCTTTAGAAATCTTTGATTTCTCTCCTGGAAATTTTTAGAATAGAGCATACCTTTTCCTGGGCTTCCCTAGTGGCTCAGACAGTAAAGAATTTGCCTGCAATGCAGAAGACCCGGGTTCAACCCCTGGGTTGAGAAGATTGCCTGGAGAAGTGAATGGCTCCCCACTCCAATATTCTTGCCTAGAGAATCCCATGGACAGAGGAGCCTGGCAGGCTACAGTCCATGGGTTCGCAAAGAGTCAGACACGAGTGAACAATGAATGCTTCACTTCAGCTTTTTCTATCCCTACCCCCATATGTATATTTCAGTATTTTTGAAATCAGGTTATTTCACAAATAAAACATACATTAAATTTAATTTTTATCTTCTCCTTCTTCTTCCCCTAAAATATTAGCATTAAATCAATAGTGTATCTTAGAATTAAGGCCACGAACAAACAACATAACATAACATCTACCACCATAAACAATAGCTGAAGTTGTTCCAGAGGCTTGGCTGATGTGTGAATGGACTTGTGTCCTAAAAATCAGAGAGCACTTAACACATCCCTACTGCTTAATTTCTTCAGAGTTCAGGCCCTGTTCCAAGGAATGAATTATATTTTCTCTGCAGCAGCTAAGATCCGGGGGTATCCTTTGTCTGTGTCAACTGCACCCTACCACAGACAAATACTTGTAAAAACTAAAATGTCTCAGTACATTGACAATAAAATGTCATCAGTATGTCCCTGTGACTGATCTGTACAAAGTCAAGTCATTTCTTTGAAGTCAGCTGAGAATACCAGGGGCCCTTCTTTCCTCCAGACACATGCAGTGGGAGAACAGCTGTTCTTTGTTTCAGGAACGGACAGGGCGAAGGTTAGTTCATGGGTAGAGTTTCCTGTTTGTAATGTCTGAATCCAAGGGAGGTGCCAAGAATTTTGAAGGTTTTATTCAAGGGAAGATAGTTTCTTGCTGGGACAGAATTGCAATGAAAGTACAGTTTCCTCCCCAGTTGATGCCTTGGTCCTTTAGGAGTCCCGAAGATTAATCATACAATTGTCTTGCTAATGGACATTTGATGGTTGTCCTTTGTCTACCAGAGAATGTCCAAACACTTTAGCCCTCTCCAAACTCTACCAAGAATTATTTGCAATTCTATGAACTCTTCTTGCTCCCCTGGGCTTGGAATGGCTTTTCTACAGCTTCATCTGGACAACTCACCTGTTAAGATTCAGTACAGGTGTCATCTTTGCTTAGTAGCCTTTTGGTAATGATCAGTTAGGATTCACGCCTCTTCTTTGTGGTCTCAAACATCCCATGCTTTCCTCTGTCTAGAGGGTTCTCCAACCTGCCTGCAGAATGGAATCACCTGGAAATTTATCAAAATACAACAATACCCAGACCTTACTGAGAGACTTTGTGTTCACTGGTCTAGGCTGGAGTCAAACTGAAACCAGGCAATTCTAATGTGCAGCCAGTGTTGAGAACCACTGGTTTATTGTAGACCTTATGACATATTGTAGACCTTATGACAGCCTGGTAGGCTACAGTCCATGGGGTCGCAAAGAGTCGGACACGACTGAGCGACTTCACTTCACTATGACATATTACATTAAAAGCTTTGTGTTTATCTTCTCCCAGATTAAGTTTCTTGAGGGCTGGAATTATTTTATATTAATAGGCATGTCTTCTGATATTTAAAAACACCAAATACTAAGAGGTGCCCAATAAGTCATTTGTGAAAAATGAATGAATAATTAGTATATACATATCTCAACCTCCCTTTCATTTATGTTTAGAAGCTCATTTATGTGCAGTGCAGTTGCTCAGAGTAAGAAACTGTGAAAAATAGAACTGATATGGATCCCAGGTGTTTGGGGACAAAAGATACATTCTAAGAGAGGTGTCTGAGAAGCACAGTAAGGGCTGAAAGAAAACCTGGGAAATTTTGAATTAATTAATAGCAGGTGCTAAAGGACAAAACCAAACCATGCAATCTGACCTGAATAGAATTTGGGAAGAGAGACTAATGCAAGATTCTGGGCTGGAAATCAGAAGGGAGCAACCAACTTAACATGTAGGAGACTGAGAAGCAAATAGATTCTCCCTGCACAGGATAGAAATACAAGACACATGGACTCTCTCCAGAAGAGACTTAGCTTTCCCTTAAGTCCGGGGTCCAGAGGCTATAAGTCAAGGTACCCTAGTAGCTTGAAGGAGAGCCTGCACAGCAAGATGTTGAGCATCCCTGGACACTGGTGACTCTAACCGTGCGATGAATCTGTGTTTTGTGGCTCATAGTACGTGCTCAGTGCTTTCTATATTTTCCCACATAATATGCAGGATTAGGCTTATGAAGTGGAGAAGGCAATGGCACCCCACTCCAGTACTCTTGCCTGGAAAATCCCATGGATGGGGGAGCCTGGTAGGCTGCAGTCCATGGGGTCGCTAGGAGTCAGACACGACTGAGCGACTTCACTTTCACTTTTCACTGTCTTGCATTGGAGAAGGAAATGGCAACCCACTCCAGTGTTCTTGCCTGGAGAATCCCAGGGACGGGGGAGCCTGGTGGGCTGCCGTTTCTGGGGTCACACAGAGTCAGACACGACTGAAGCGACTTAGCAGCAGCAGCAGGCTTATGAAGGAGCCTTTATCTTAACAAATTTTATAGATGAGGACACTGACGTTTAGGAGAACTAAGTCCCAAGCCACCTATACTACAATGGGTAAGTGTCACCTCTTGCATGGCCAGTGAGCCTTCCTGATCAGATGATTCTCTGTGGAGGGGAGTTACTGGAGAATAAGGAAGGATGGACAAGAGCTCCAGAGTCTCAATCCAAGAAGAGAGGTTTCTCCTTCAGGTCTTGCCAGTGGACCAGGAGACAACAGGTGAAGGAAACTTCTGTGGATGGTTGGTGTGAGTGCTTTGATTTTAAAGAAACGCCTATTTGTGTGTGCCCAGCACCACGAAGTGGCCTTGGACAGTGAGAGCACAATGCCGTCCACTTCTGGACTCGTAGTGCATGTATTTGTCAAAGCGTGTGCCCTTTTTCAGAAGAGGGAAGATGAATGAGAACACTTGGAATCTTTCAGTGATTCTACAAGATGGAAGAGTGTTCAGGTATAAAGTTTGGACTGTTTTTATTTTAAAGAATGACCTATGAATTCATTACTTTCATAACATGGGATTTTGGTTTTACTTTCTATAATATGTCATCAAAATTTTAGTCTTATAATATTTGGTTTCCCATTTTAAGTGGAATTCCCTCTCCCACAGTCTCCCTCTTGACTATTGACATTCTATGTTTCAGGAAGCTTCTCTCTCATCTTAATAAACTTTCAAGTTCCAAAACAAAATCTGATCTTAACTATTAGTTTAACCAATCAGTTTAGTCTGTCTACATAATGGTGCAATGAAGATGCTTGCGGATATTGATTCCCTAAAGTCAACTTCCCTTACCAGTCAGCTGTGATGACTAGCTCGTCTGGAATAGTTCCTGCAGTTCCAGCCTTGGTGCCAAGCACGTTGCAGCTGTTGGCCTTCCCCCTAGCCCTGTACACAATTCCCGTCTGTGGAAACTTTAATCACCTGCTGGAAGAGATACTTGCTTGTCCACACTCCAGGAGGAGGCTGGAGTTGGGACATTTCTTTGGCTTGCTGGGAAATAACCTGGACTTTAAACTTAGCTGAACCTAGGTTCAAATACTGACCTTGCTGTTTGTAAGCACTTCCAGGGCTAAGGGAAGCTCACCAAATGTTGCTTTCCTCCCTTGTCTGCCTTTGAGAAACAGTGCAACCTTCTTTCCAGTGGATCATTTCTGTGATTCAACCACATGGACATTCCGTCCAGCACATCCACACCAAGAGCACGTGGTTATGGATTATGCTCTCTGTTGCCTTTGGTTCTTTCTCACAAAGCCTGCATTTCAGAAACAGCTCGTGAACACTCTGAATTTCACAGGGATTTTTTTATCTCACCTTTCTCTAGATGTGGATGTTCTATGACTCCTGGCTTCCTGACATGTGAAAAAATATATTCCTTCTCTCAGTCTGTGTCTCCTGATAACAAGTTCAGATGAGCCTTTTCTAAATAATAAAAGAAAAGGTGGCCATCACAGGCTTTTATAGCTGACCTTATTTCAGAATTCGGTTGGGTAACTTTTACCTCACTTTCCAGGGAGAGGCAGTGTGTGTCATGAGAATGTGTGTGTGTGTGTGTGTGTATTAGTCACTCAGTCATCTCCGACTCTTTGCAACCCCATGGACTGTAGCCTGCCAGGCTCCTCTGCCCATGGAATTCTCCAGGCAAGAATACAAGAATGGGTTGCCATTTCCTTCTCTAAGGGATCTTCCTGACCCAGGATTGAACCCAGGCCTTCTGCATTGCAGGAAGATTCTTTACCATCTGAGCCACCAGGGAAGCTGAGAATCTCTCTAGAGGTAGTCAAAGCAAATGGCAGCGCCTAAGCTTGGCATGTTCCCTGGCTCTCTGTGGTCCTGCGTTTGACCCTCTTTGTGAAAGGCAGATAGTGTTATGTGACATCTAAGGTTCCTTCCTCCTCTAAACCTTCCAGCCTCTAACCCCAGGCTACTGCTTGCTGATTTATAAGACAATATATTGACTTGCCTAAAGGTAGTAAATGGCAAATATTTAAGAAAACTGGTCCTTCTCCACTTTTTATGTCTAGGTTATAAAATTATGGTAATGATTACTTTTTCATTACTCACCTCATCCCATAAAACACCTCTCACTATATAAATGCACATAGGCTTTTTTCAACAACAACTACTCATTTTGTTGAAGGGAATCAGGTCCTTGCTAAAAGCCAGTAAGAAAGCACCAGCTTTCTGCTAGTAGACTTTACATTCTCTCTGGGCAAAAGGTTTACTGTGGCTGAGACCAATTCAGCATCACCCAGTGGTCCTCTCCTAAGGGAGACCTACCGACTACCCATTGCTGCTGCTGCTGCTGCTGCTAAGTCGCTTCAGTCGTGTCCGACTCTGTGCGACCCCGTAGACGGCAGCCCACCAGGCTCCACCGCCCCTGGGATTCTCCAGGCAAGAACACTGGAGTGGGTTGCCATTTCCTTCCCCAATGCATGAAAGTGAAAAGTGAAAGTGAAGTCGCTCAGTCGTGTCCAACTCTTTGCGACCCCGTGGACTGCAGCCCGCCAGGCTCCTCCATCCATGGGAGTTTCCAGGCAGGAGTACTGGAGTGGGGTGCCACTGCCTTCTCTGGACTACTCATTAGTCGCTCCAAATGCTGGTAACGTGTGCCATGAGGTTGAGGAGAATAGAAGGAACATTTACCAGAAAGAAAAATTTAGACATAATAGGTTCTTCCTCCTGGGTCTCTCTCTACTACTACTGTTAAACTGAAACCTTTTACATTGAAATCTTGTTTTCCTTTTTTATACTCATGACCACGTTTCAAAGCAAGTCTTATACCTCCTTTACAGCTGAGAATATGGAGGCTCAGAGATGTTAATGAATATCCCAAGCTCACCCACGTCTCTGGCTATAAAACCTGTGTTTACTTAATGTCATTAACATGACCCCTGCCAGGAATTCCTAAATGTGTCTAAAATGGATTAAAAAAAATCGGGATGTTTAGGATATGGAGAAACTCTGAAATGATCACATCTCTAAGGCAGGCCTACCATAATGTTGTTTTCCACATTTGCAAAGTTTCAAGGAGGTACCCTGTGAACTGGAAGCAAATACTGAGATATTTCACACCCCTATATCAAGAGGGTTTTGAATCCTTTTCCCCAGTAGATTCACAGAAGTCAGGCATTATTTGAGATGTAATAGTAATGGATGCCATTGATTGAACTCATTATGCTTCCAGCTCTGTGCTAACCACTTGATAAGTATCATCTCATTTACACAGACATTGTTCCATGAGATGGTTACCACTGTCTTATGCAGACATGGGCACTGAGACTTATAAAGAAGTGTCACTTACCCAAGTATCATGGATTGAAAGATTGGGAATCCAGGTAATGTCTGAATCTAAAGCAACTTGCTTCTGTTGATTACTCTGTAATGCCTCGGCACTGCAGGGCAGAATGGGACAAGGGAACCCCGTTCTCTCTCCCCACTGGATCTGCACTTCCATATGGTAACTCGAAAGCCTGCATAAATCACTATTGTGACTAATGTCCACACCTAGCAATAGCAATTATGACAACCAGCCCTGTAAGTTCTCACCCTACTTTCATTCATTAAAAATAGAAATTAAAGGGAAGGAAGGCAGACAGGAAAACCCCTGTCCCAAATGGTCATTTGAGCAATAGAACAATCTCTGTAATTATTTAAAGGGAAAAAAACCTGATTATTTATCAGAAATAGAACTATGAAAAGTCCCCCTTCAGAAGCACCTCCATTGCAGCATTTCCCAGAAAGATCATTTATTGTTTAGTTTAATAGTTTCAAAAATATTAAGGAATAACAAGATCTGCCAAACTAGATTGACTAGAAGACAAAAGATTCCCAATAATGGAATGTTTTCAGTTGATTACATCATAGTCAAGCCAAAGCTAGCAAGTCATCATTAAGGAAGAGTATGTAAATTCCGACCTTGGGTTTTGCAGTGACAACATTTGCACAATCATAGCTTAATCCAAGTTTGTCACAGGATGCTAGACTTTTCATATCATGGCTTTCACTCCTCAGCTGAAATCTGATTATGACAGCAGGCCTTTTCCTGGGAATTGAATAAGATTAAAATATATAGTGACCTGATATTTGTGGATTAAAGAAATGAGGTCAGAGATAGGAATTGGATCAGTGTTGGTAAACAACTGTGGCCGCCTGTGTTGCAACTGTGCAGGAGGAAAGGCGGCCAGTGCACTCCCCGGAGTCCTGTAGACCTGACTGGCTTCCAGGCATCTGCAAAGCCTTTCTCCTCTAATCTCCAGCACTCACACAACTTTCTCAAAATGGCAGAAACAAGAACTTCTTTGTTTGTATCCAGTTTAGAAACATCATCGTCCCGAAATTCTAACTCAGGTTTGATGTCTATTGGCATATTAGAAGGTGATGGGAAAACAAATTTGTTTCTTTCTCAAATATTTATTGACTACCTACAAATACACTGGGCATTGTGGAGCATGTGGTATATAGATGTAGGAGCCGGACAAAGCCCCTGAAAAACAAACAGCACTGCAAAATGGTTCAGGCTCAGTACCAAGGGAGGCCTGGGCCAGAGTGTAAACACAGGAACCAGCCGCTGCGGGCAGACACCTGATGCTCTCCAAGAATACAGACCAGATACACTCAGAGAAGTGAACACTTCCTTGAAATTGGAATGTGCCAGACAGTATTGTTTTTCTGAAATGATCTATTTATTAAATTATGATTTAGACATAAAAGAACCTCAAAAGAAGTCTTTCAGACTTCTTGAAAGAAAGAAATTCATCCACCTGATCCCACAACAGTAGCATTGTGAAAGGACTTAAAAGAAACATTAGTGCAAAGATATTTTCTGGTTTTAATTCACTTCTTACCCAAGACATATACAGCATAGGTGTCATTTCTAATAGAAGAAAACATTCACTTAGCGCTTCTACACAGAACAGGAAAGCGAGGCTCAGAGACACCACATCTGGTGGACCAGGAATAGAGTAACAAAATTCAGGTGGTCCAGGTCTGTATTGCCTCCTTAGTCTTATTATGACTCTGAACTTGGCTACTCCTGTACAAAAGGTATGGGATTCTCAAAGAAAAGATAAATAAATGTTAATTATAATAGTAAAACAACTGAATCCCTGATTGACTGCTATCCAGGACAAAAATAAACAAGGCAGAAAAAATAATATGTCCTGTAACTTTCTGAAAGGCATCAGGAGTTTAGAGCAAGCTTTCTATTTGCATTTGCAGGACAGGGCATGAAAATATTGATTACTGTGAAGCAGGGAAGTGCCTGCCTGCCTTCAATAAAACACATTCTGCAAGTCTGATATTCTTGGAACAGAGTGTTACACCTTGGAATTTCCCTAAATCTGAAAAGAGAGAGTGGTTTTCAACCTTTTCTGTTCTAAATAGCGTATTCTTGTTGTTGTTCAGTTGCTCAGTTGTGTCCAACGCTTTGTGACCCCATGGACTGCAGCACACCAGGTTTCCCTGTCCTTTACCATCTCCTGGGGTTTGCAGAAACTCACGTCCTTTGAGTTGGTGATGCCATCCAACCATCTCATCCTCTGTCGTCCCCTTCTCCTCCTGCCTTCAATCTTTCCCATCATCAGGGTCTTTTTCAATGAGTTGGTTCTTTGCATTAGATGGCCAAAGTATTGGAGCTTCAGCTTCAGCTTTCCTTCCAAAGAATATTCAGGGTTGATTTCCTTTAGGATTGACTAGTTTGGTCTCCTTGCAGTCTAAGGCACTCTCAAGAGTGTTCTCCAGCACCAGAGTTGGAAAGCATCAATTCTTCAGCATTCAGCCTTCTTTATTGCCCAAGTCTCATATCCGTGCATGACTATTGGAAAAACCATACCTTTGACTATACACACATTTATTGGCAAAGTATTGTCTCTGCTTTTTAATATGCTGTCTAGGTTGGTCATAGCTTTTCTTCCAAGAAGCAAGTGTCTTTTAATTTCATGGCTGCAGTCACCATCTACAGTGATTTTGGAGTCCAAGAAAACTAAGTCTGTCATGGTTTCCATTGTTTCTCCATCTATTTGCCATGAAGTGATGGGACCAGATGCCATGATGTTAGTTGTTTGAATGTTGAGTTTTAAGCCAGCTTTTTTTACTCTCCTGTTTCACTTTCATTAAGAGACTCTTTGGTTCCTCTTCACTTTCTGCCATTAGGGTGGTGTCATCTGCATATCTGAGGTTCTTGATATTTCTCCTGACAATCTTGATTCCAGCTTGAGCTTCATCCAGTCCAGCATTTTGCAAGATGTACTCTGCATATAAATTAAATAACAGGGTGACAATATAGAGCCGTGGTGTACTCCTTTCCCAATTTTGAACCAGTCCATTTTTCCATGGCTGGTTCTAACTGTTGCTTCTTGCCCTTCAAGAAACATATTAAAGACACATTCTAACGTCCTTAAAAGGATGGATCTATGTGTGTTAAGAATTTGATGTCTTCATTTCCTCTGGATCCCAATTTTCTCTCCAAATGCACATCCTCACATGGTTTATATCATCACCTTGTTTGAAAAGACTACCATCTCTCTCTCCTGACCATCCACAGAGGTCAGCTGCTTCATACATAAGATGTTTCTAACATCATTGGTAGAAACCAGTTGCATCATCAGAAGTTTAGATTGCCTTTCCTGCTAAAATTAATCATCCTTCAAGCATATCTGAAGTAGTGTTAATATATATGTCTATGAATTTTTTTTTTTATATATAAAGGAGAAATCAAGAAGGGGAGTCGATGTCCCAACTCTCTCCTTGAATCCGGCAGGTCTTTGTGACTGCCTTGATGATAGAATGCCAAGGAGGAGACCTGGGTGACTTCTGGGTCTGAGTTGGAGAAGTCCTTTGGCTCTCAGTGTCTCCTGGGACAGTCACTATGGGAGCTTTTGCCCCGTGTAAGAAGTTCATCTCTCCTGTGTCCACCACGTGGAAAGATCATGTGGAGACAAAGTGGCACCTTAGAGGCCTCCCAGCCTCGCTGTCAGATGCGAGTGATGAAGATTTGGTGATAACTCCTGTCCCAGGCACCATGACAGCCTCGTAAGATCCTGAGTGTGAACCATCCATCCAAGCCCAGTCAAACCCAGAATTTGTGATCAAAATAAGTGGTATTACTGTTTGAAGCCACTGTTGGAAATGTTTTGTACATGATAGTAGATAATTAGAACAGATTGTGAGAACTGGAAGTTGGGTGCTAGTGTAATGAAGCCTAAAACGTGGGACACTGACTCTGGGACAGAGTGGTGGGAGAAGTTAGGAGGGGTTTTGATGGACTTGAGTAAAAGCCTGATGGCGCTTGAGGAGAATAGTAGAAAAGTTAGCGAAACTGTCACCTGCAGTGACATGAAAAATGCAAAAGATAACTAATGAACTGGTAGATTTGGCTAAAAAGAATCCCAGCTAGAACGCTGAGACTGCCCAATAGCTTCTTTTAGTCACATATAAGTATGAGAGAGAAGAGTTTTAAAAAGGAAGTGTTTCATTTTCAAGAAAACTTAAAGAAAATATATAAAAGATCCAGTACTTGCTACATTCAAATATAAAATTATTTCTCATTCCTCATTTCTCTATAGAGAAGAAGATTTTCAGATTAAAAAATGGTATCAGGCCAAAGATCAAATCCCAAAGCCAAAGAACCTTTGTTAATAGCTTAGAAAGATTTAGGGTAATGGCTCATAGACCCTTTGAAACAAAGTTCCTCTAAGGATCTTGAGGGCATGCCCAGCAGACCCTCTTAGGTAAACAATGAGGCTTCTAAAAATCTTAAAGAAATGGTCCCATCACAGCTTTACAGAAACCCCCAAGGTAGAGAAGGACTTAAAGAGATTTTTAGGGAGGTTTTTGTCTAGTGGAGTACATGACAATAAGAATGATAAGAAATCCACAGACAGCTTTTTTTTTTGGTTTGTTTTTTATTGAAATATGATTGACATGTAACATTATTTTTATTTCAGATGTATCACATGATTCAATATTTGTGTATATTGTGAAATGATCACTTCAATAAGTCTCAGTTCAGTTCAGTTCAGTCGCTCAGTCGTGTCCGACTCTTTGCGACCCCATGAATCGCAGCACGCCAGGCCTCCCTGTTCATCACCAACTCCCGGAGTTCACTCAGACTCACATCCATCGAGTCAGTGATGCCATCCAGCCATCTCATCCTCGGTCGTCCCCTTCTTCTCCTGCCCCCAATCCCTCCCAGCATCAGAGTCTTTTCCAAGGAGTCAACTCTTCACATGAGGTGGCCAAAGTACTGGAGCTTCAGCTTTAGCATCATTCCTTCCAAAGAAATCCCAGGGTTGATCTCCTTCAGAATGGACTGGTTGGATCTCCTTGCAGTCCAAGGGACTCTCAAGAGTCTTCTCCAACACCACAGTTCAAAGGGATCAATTCTTCAGCGCTCAGCTTTCTTCACAGTTCAACTCTCACATCCATACATGACCACTGGAAAAACCATAGCCTTGACTAGACAGACCTTTGTTGGCAAAGTAATGGCTCTGCTTTTCAATATGCTATCTAGGTTGGTCATATCTAATTCTGCCTATGCTGGAATGAGAGTATTGATAAATCCTAATCCCCAAAAACATACATCAAGCTGGACAAGATTGACACAAATAACCATTAGTGTTTTGAAAATTGACCAAATTGACAACAATCTCNGAAAATGCTATCTAGGTTGGACATAACTTTTCTTCCAAGGAGTAAGCGTCTTCTAATTTCATGGCTGCAATCACCATCAGCAGTGATTTTGGAGCCTAAAAAAATAAAGTCTAGTTAAGGTTTATCACCACAATAATTATAATTTTCAAAAAGTACAATGATAAGATCGTGTTGATTAACATTTTGCCAGCATGGACTGAAGCAGTTGGAAGCAAAAGGAAGTCTTTAGATTTCAGATTTCCATGGGCAGGAGACAAGCTGATAAAACTATTCAGCTTCAGATACAGGGCACATTTTACATAAAAGGAAAGATAATTTTAAAGGTGTAACCCAGAACTTAAAGGGGAGCCCTAGAACTTCCAGATGTTCAAGCTGGATTTAGCAAAGGCATAGGAACCAAAGATCAAATTGCTAACATCTGTTGGGTCATCGAAAAAGCAAGAGAGTTCCAGAAAAATATCTATTTCTGCTTTATTGACTATGCCAAAACTTTTGATTGTGTGGATCACAACACACTGTGGAAAATTCTTAAAGAGATGGGAATACCAGACCACCTGACCTGCCTCTTGAGAAATCTGTATGCAGGTCAGGAAGCAACAGAACTGGACATGGAACAACAGACTGGTTCCAAATAGGAAAAGGAATACATCAAGGCTGTACATTGTCACCCTACTTATTTAACTTATATGCAGAGTACATCATGAGAAACGCTGGGCTGGATGAAGCACAAGCTGGAATCAAGATTGCCAGGAGAAATATCAATAACCTCAGTTGGGCTTCCCTGGTGGCTCAGAGGTTAAAGCATCTGCCTCCAATGCGGGAGACCTGGGTTCAATCCCTGGGTCAGGAAGATCCCCTGGAGAAGGAAATGGCAACCCACTCCAGTACTCTTGCCTGGAGAATCCCATGGATGGAGGAGCCTGGTAGGCAACAGTCCACGGGGTCACTAAGAGTCAGACACGACTGAGCGACTTCACCTCATCTTATGCAGATGACACCACCCTTATGGCAGAAAGTGAAGAAGAAGTAAAGAGCCTCTTGATGAAAGTGAAAGAGGAGAGTGAAAAAATTTGCTTAAAGTTCAACATTCAGAAAACTAAGATCATGGCATCTGGTCCCATCACTTCATGGCAAATAGATGTAGAAACAGTGGAAACAGTGTCAGACTTTATTTTTGGGGGCTCCAAAATCACTGCAGATGATGACTGTAGCCATGAAATTAAAAGACTCTTACTCCTTGGAAGGAAAGTTAGGACCAACCTAGACAGCATATTAAAAAGCAGAGACATTACTTTGTCAACAAAGTTCCATCTAGTCAAAGCTATGGTTTTTCCAGTGGTCATGTATGGATGTGAGAGTTGGACTATGAAGAAAGCTGAGCACCGAAGAATTGATGCTTTTGAACTGTGGTGTTAGAGAAGACTCTAAGAATCTCTTGGACTGTGAGGAGATCCAACCAGTCCATCCTAAAAGAAATCAGTCCTGAATATTCATTGGAAGGACTGATGCCGAAGCTGAAACTCCAATACTTTGGCCACCTGATGTAAAGAACTGACTCATTTGAGAAGACCTTTATGCTGGGAAAGATTAAAGGCTGGAGGAGAAGGGGAAGACAGAGGATGAGATGGTTGGATGGCATCACCGACTCAGTGGACCTGAGTGTGAGTAAACTCAGGGAGTTAGTGCTGGACAGGGAAGCCTGGCATGCTGTAGTTCATGGGGTCTCAAAGAGTCAGACACAACTGAGAGACTGAACTGAACTGAACTGAAAAGCAGTGGAAAAATCCTTCCTAGGAAGTAGGACTGAGACCTGAGGAAGAAACAGGCTGTGATTTCCTGGCTAGACTTCAAAATTGCAGTGAACCAGTGACTGTTGTATACTCCCATTTCCCCCTATTTTCAGCAAGAAGGTCTATAGTGATTTTTCCAGTGTGTAGCACACCATTGTATGTTGCCTATATAGGTCTTTGGTCACTGGTCTTAGGACTGAGAGGAACAATACACAAGAAACTTAACCCAAGGGGCTTCATTTGTACCTAGATCTGATTTAGATGATAAGATTGTGAACCTAGACCCTAAGCCTGATGACATATTGAAATGTCCTGGAAAGGGTGAATTTATGTATTTTTTTTTTTGCATGTGGAAGAAATAGAAATCATTTGTGGCCAGTAGATACACTTTTGAATTTTAAAACATATTCACAATTTTTTGACAGTCTTCTTATCAAGAGATGGAGTCTAGAGGGTGGAATAAATTGAGAGTAGCATCGACAGATATATCCTACAATGTGTAACACAGATGGCTAGTGGGAAGCTGCTCTGTGGCACAGGGAGCTCATTTTTGGTGCTTCTGATGACCTAGAGGTGTGTGATGGGGTGGGCTGGAGGGAAGCTCAAGAGGGAGGGGATATATGGATATGTATAGCTGATTCACACCGTTGCACAGGAGAAACTAACACAACATTGTAAAGCAACGATACACCAATTTAAAAAAAAGAAATTAAATGGAAAAATATATAAATGTGGAAAAAAGAGAGAGATGGAGTCTAATTCCTATCCCCTTGCATATGGACTGGACTCACTAACTCATTTCCAAGAAATAGAGTGGGATGGAACTGGTGCTATGTTAATTCCAAGCCTAAGTCTTTAAAGATGATACAGCTTCTTCCTGACTACCTCTTGGAACGTTCACGCTTGCAACCACCTCTTCCCTGAAACCTATAAGAAAGCCCAGGCCAAAGGGAGAGTCCAGGAAATGAGCCAAAGCCCCAAGCCTCTAGCCCCAGCTGAACTCCCAACTTCTCGGCCATAAGGGAGCCACTTTGGATGGAGATTCTCCAGTTCTCCATCAACCCAGTGCCACATGGAACAGAGATAAGTCTTCCCAGACAAAGTGAAAGTCGCTCAGTTGTGTCCAACTCTTTGTGACCCCGTGGATTATACAGTCCATCAAATTCTCTAGGCCAGAATACTGGAGTGAGTAGCCTTTCCCTTCTCCAGGGGATCTTCCCAACCCAGGGATGGAACCCAGGCCTCCTGCATTGCAGGCGGATTCTTTACCAGCTGAGCCACAAGGGAGGCCCAAATAAACGGCATTCCCAGACAAATGCTGTCCAAATTGCAGATTTGCTTGTAAAATAAATGACTGACATTTCTTTGAGCCATTAAATTTAAAATAGAAATTCTAATCCTGTATCGATAGAAACAGGAACAATTTCTCTTATCAGGTACATAGACAGTTGAATTAGCGGTGCTGACCCTCAGTGTCATTGAAAGTTCACATGCAACTTTACAGTCGGTAAAGCCTCAGATTCAACCAACCACAGATTGTGAAGTATTATGGTATTTGCTATTGAAAAAAAAAAAATCTGCCTGCAAGTTGACATGCACAATTAAATCCTGTGTTGTTCAAGGAAGGTTAACTGTGTATATCTCTGATGTTTATTAAGAAGTAAATATTGGCAAGGCCCTATTTTATATGCATTACATATGTTAACTCATTTCATTCTAATAACAACTCTATGAGGAAAATATTTTAATATCCCCATTTAATAGATAAGAAACAGTAGAATAAGTCATGAAGAAGTTGACCAAGTAACTTGATTGAGGTCATACAGCCAGAGGGACCAAGCCATTGACCTAGCTGATCCAGAGTCCAGAACCATTATGCTTCTCTGAATCTTATAATAGCATTGTTTACTTCAATTTTTCCACTTACCATTAGCACAAGGGAGCCTCTTCTCCATAACTCTAGCCTTTACCTTTAGTTGAGGGAACTTTTTGCTAAAGGCAAGCCACAGTTTAAATTTTGTCCCTAAATGCCAGCTTTGCGGAGATCAGCCAGCTGTGGCCCATGGGCCAGACCTGGTCCACTACTGCATTTGTAAGTAAACATTATTTTTTTTTAACACAGCCATGCTTATTCATTCATGTTTTGTCATGGTTGCTTCTGTATTACATTGCAAAGTTGAGTGGTTGTGACAGTGGCTATGGCCCACAAAGCCAAAAATTTTACTTTACAGAAAAGGTTTCCTGACTGCTGACTTAGATCACTAAAGTCCCCTTTCTCAATGAGTTCATAATATGTCATAAACAGAATGCATGAGAATTTTAGACAGACTGGTCTGGACTAAAACCCACTTCTATTTTCTATGTGTGACCTTTGGAGAATCTCTTAACTTCTCTGAATTTTAGTTTTACAAAAATTGAAGAGAATAGTAAGACCCTTGTCTTAATTGATAAGTGATAAGACACTGAGGTATAAAATATTATTACTATGTTAAAAGTTTTACCAATCTTCTGCTATTCATGGGGTCGCAAAGAGTCGGACACGACTGAGCGACTGAACTGAACTGAAATTTAGGGGATCATATAATTAGAGGTAAAAGAAAAAAACGCTTAATATTTTATTTTCATGCTTATTCATGTTATTCATAACTGTTAGGGCACACAAAGAAAAGAGTGGCAACAACTTCTGTTAGGTATAAGACACAGGTGGGAATCAATGGTTTGTGAAAGTCCAAGTTGTGAATTTCCTTCTATGGTCCAGATTTTTTAAGAAAAATCCTGAAGGAAGAGGCAACTTCACAGGAAGCAGTTTTCCAACACCAATTTCTAATTGATTAAATATCAAAATTTAGAGAAAGAACACTTGTTTGCTTATTGAACTAAAAATATCATATTTTCCCCCACTCTAACTGGATATTTTTCTTTGAGAATATGAGTAAATTTAGAATCCTGAGGACAGAGGGGGTTGGGGTTTTAATAAATGATCTGGGTGGCCGGATGAACTGTTTCTGTCCTGAGAGGTGACAGTCACAACCTGATTTCCTGGAGAACAATGAGAGCCAGATTCCAGCAGAGTGATGTCAGGGGCATCCATTTTCTGGAGTCACAGCTTATCTCAGCTCCCAAGTGACGCAGGTCAGCTTTATAGGTTTTGAGGGCATATCTGTCTAGATGGCGGTGACATTGGAGGGTGAGAGAGGCTCTGCTCTGTGTGAGGAGCTGGGGCCTGTCACACACGAGGGGTGTGAGGAGCAGAGATGCTTCAGGGGGCCTGATGCGCGCGGTTGAGTGGGAACCAGATGAACACCGCTTTCAATCTGCTGTGAGGATTCTGGTTTTCTTCACTTGAATTCCCACCCCGCCGCCGCCCCGCCCCCCCTTTTCACTTGTCACACACATAAAGGGCAGTGAAATGCCAACCTGGCCCAACTGAAAATCTGGAGATATGAAGCTGTAAAAGAAGATAACAATTAGACACTTGTGGAGTTGACTAGAGACCCTTGATAGCATGCTTTACGTTCCTGGTTAACCTTTTAACTACAAAATCATTTCTCATTTAATAGACGTGGGCTCCTAGAAAGAAATAAAGGAAGGAAGGAAGAAAGGAAATGAGGGGAGAACGAGGGAGGGAAGGAGAAAGTGAAGGAGGGAGAAAGAGAGGAAGGAAGGAAGAGAAAGAAAAAAATAGATATACTTTTGTCTCAAACTGACACATTTTTAGTATTGTACCATTCCAATGTATTAGTTCATTGAAGAAATCATAGAACCTAAAGGTGGAAAATTACATAGAGGTTAGTTTGTCCAAATTTGGACACCTGCAGAACTCTGCTGAGTAACTACCATGGTAGGTGCATTAAATCTTTCCGTAATGTTTTCTGAACCTGGTCTGTCGCAGGTTTTTTTTTTTTTTTTCTTTTTAACTTGTTTTTTATTGAAGGGTAATTGCTTTACAGAATTTCATTGTTTTCTGCCAAACCTCAACATGAATCAGCCATAGATATACATATATCCCCTCCTGTTTGAACCTCCCTCCCATTTCCCTCCCCATCCCACCCCTCTAAGTTGATACAGAGCCCCTGTTTGAATTTCCTGAGCCATACAGGAAATTCCTGTTGACTATAAAAAGCAAGAGAATTCCAGAAAAAGCAAGAGAATTCCAGAAAAACATCTATTTCTGCTTTATTAACTATGTCAAAGCCTTTGTGTGGATCACAATAAACTGTGGAAAATTCTGAAAGAGATGGGAATACCAGACCACCTGACCTGCCTCTTGAGAAACCTGTATGCAGGTCAGGAAGCAACAGTTAGAACTGGACATGGAACAACAAACTGGTTCCAAATAAGAAAAAGAGTACGTCAAGGCTGTATATTGTCACCCTGCTTATTTAACTTATATGTGGAGTACATCATGAGAAATGAAGGGCTGGATGAAGCACAAGCTGGAATCAAGATTTCCAGGAGAAATATCAATCACCTCAGATATGTAGATAACACCACCCTTATGGCAGAAAGTGAAGAATAACTAAAGAGCCTCTTGATGAAAGTGAAAGAGGAGAGTGAAAAAGTTGGCTTAAAGCTCAACATTCAGAAAACTAAGATCATGGCATCTGGTCTCATTACTTCATGGGAAATAGATGGGGAAACAGTGGAAACAGTGGCTGATTTTATTTTTCTGGGCTCCAAAATCACTGCAGATGGTGATTGTAGCCATGAAATTAAAAGACACTTACTCCTTGGAAGGAAAGTTATGACCAACCTAGACAGCATATTAAAAAGCAGAGACATTACTTTGTCAACAAAGGTCCATCTAGTCAAGGCTATGGTTTCTCCAGTGGTCATGTATGGATGTGAGAGTTGGACTATAAAGAAAGCTGAGTGCCAAAGAATTGATGCTTTTGAACTGTGGTGCTGGAGAAGATTTTTGAGAGCCCCTTGGACTGCAAGGAGATCCACCCAGTCCATCCTAAAGGAGATCAGTCCTGAGTGTTCATTGGAAGGACTGATGCTGAAGCTGAAACTCCAATACTTTGGCCACTTGATGCGAAGAACTGACTCATTTGAAAAGACCCTGATGCTGGGAAAGATTAAAGGCAGGAGAAGAAGGGGAAGACAGACGATGAGATGGTTGGATGGCATCACTGACTCAATGGACATGAATTTGGTTAAACTCCCGGAGTTGGTGATGGACAGGGAGGCCTGGCAGGCTGCGGTCCATGGGGTTGCAAAGCATCGGACATAACTTAGCCACTGAACTGAACTGAACTGAATTGTGTTTGTTTATTCTTACATACAGAGACCGTTCTCTGTATGTTTATTCTTTAATTCTTTCAGGTCTTTGTTAGTTGATTCTTGCATTTTCTCCATTTTGTTTTCAAGGTTTTTGATCATCTTTACTATCATTATTCTGAATTCTTTTTTCAGGGTGTTTGCCTATTTCTTCTTCATTTATTTGGACTTCTGTGTTTCTAGTTTGTTCCTTCATTTTGTGTAATATTTCTCTGCCTTTTCATTAATTTTTTTTAAACTTATAGTGTATGAGGTCTCAAATTCCCAGGCTCCAAGGTTGAATTCTTTCTTCCTTTTGGTTTCTGCCCTCATAAGGTTGGTCCAGTGGTTTGTGTTAGCTTCATATAGGGTGAGATTTGTGCTGAGTTTTTGTTTGTTTGTTTTTCCTCTAATGGGCAAGGCTGTGTGAGGTTGTAATTCTGTCTGCTGATGATTGGATTTGTATTTTTGTTTTGTTTGTTTTTTAGATGAGGCGTCCTGCACAGGGTGTTACTGGGGGTTGGGTGATGCCCCGTCTTGTGTTCAAGTGGTTTCCTTTGTGTGAGTTCTCACTATTTGATACTCCCTAGGGTTAGTTCTCTAGTAGTCTAATGTCTTGGAGTCAGTGCTTACACTCCAAAGTCTCAGGGCTTGATCTCTGGTCAGGAACAAAGATTCTACAAGTGGTTTGTTATGGCATTAGGTGAGATTAAAACAAATATCCAAAAATGAGAACCCAAAGATGAACCCCAGACAAATGGCAGTTACAAAATCAGGCAAATAATAATTAAAATAATGGAATATACACATATACATATATAGCCAGGAGCAAAGTTAAAACAGTCCAACAAAAATAAAGTACAATAGATTGACCTGGCGAACAAAAGAAATCAAAAATCATATTTACCAGTTATGCACAAAACTAACTAAAGCACAAACTGAAAACCAAAGCTAAAGCAAGGTGCTAAGTGGGGAATAAAGCAATGAAAACAAAACTAACAAATATGTTGAGAGGAAAGGAAAGAAAGTAAAGAAAGAATAGATATACAAAGTTAAATAGAGGTAGATAAAGAAGATTTATATGCATTAAAAATTAACTGCAAGGGGAAAAGAACAATAGGAAAAGCAAGCAAAGGAATACATGTAGAAATAATAATAATAGGTTTAAAAACATTAAAATTTAAAAAAAAGAGAGAAAAGGAAAAAGGAAAACATCCCAGAACTGGAAAAGCCCAACGTAGAGGCAGAGGTTTGTAACAATAAAAAATGTGACTAAGGAAAAAAAAAGCTTGAAAGCTTAAGTAGATTTCATAGTTTTCAATAAAATCAACAACTACAACAGAGGAAGAAAAAGAAGGAAAAAAAGAAAAAAGAATCCAAAGAATCAACAGAACAAGTCAAAACATAAGAATAATAAATGTTTTTCTTAAGTCACTGCTGTAAGAATCCTTTCCCTAGCTGGGAGTCACAGTCCACCTCACTTCCCTAGGATGCCCTCTGACACTGTGCTGATCTCTGGACCTGTTTGTGGGGGCAGCTCAGATTCTAATCTGGTTCTAGTCATCTGTGTTCTTGCCTCCAGTGTCCACAGCTATCAGAACTAGTGCGTTTTCTTTTGTGGCAGCTCTCAATGACCTTTTATATATTCCATAGGCACAGCGTCGGCCTAGTTGATCGTGTGGATTTAATCTGCAGCTTGTACAGCTGGTGGGAGGGTTTGGGGTCTTCTTCCTTAGCCACACTGCCCCTGGGTTTCACTTGTGGTTTTATTTCCACCTCTGCATGTGGGTTATCCACTGGGGTTTGCTCCTGAGGCTGCCCTGGAGGGCTTGGGTTGGCCCCTATGAGGGCCAGGTGTGGAGATGGCGCAGCTGCTTGGGTCGCAGGGGTTCTGGCAGCACCAGGTACTCAGGGGAGTTGGCGGCTAGGGCAGCAGGAAATACAGCGCTTTAGAAGGCTATGGCAAGCAGTATTGGCCAATGCGCTCCAGGATTCTTGCCTGGAGAACCCCCCTCCCTGACAGAGAAGCCTGGCAGGCCACAGTCTACAGGGTCGCAAAGAGTTGGACACTACCAAAGCGACCCTGCATGCATAGACGCAAGGTATTTTTTGCCTGTGGCAGCTCTGCCCCAGTGAGTTGAACGTGCGCAGCTGCTTGGCTTGCAGGAACCCTGGCGGCACCGAGTGCAGGGACACGGACTGCCTCCACCACAGGAGTTATGGCGGTGTCTTTTTTCGAGCCTCTTGTGTCTGGCGATCAGAAAGGCTCTTTGGCCAGTCTTTCTCCGTAGCTCCGCCCGTTCAGGCACGTAGCGGGGCCCCCCTGGCTGGGGTCCTACTCTGTAGCTTGGCATCTCCTGTCACTTAAAGGAGCCCTGGCTGGGGTCCTACTCTGTAGTCCGGTGTGTCAGGCGTTTGATGGGACAGCCTCTCTGTTGTTCAGCGGCCAGTGCTGGCATGTGGCGGGAGAGAGGCTATGTGATGGCTCCACCCGCTACGTGTGACTCAGCTGTATCGCCTTGCTTCCATGGGTGCCCTGCTTTCCTCCACAGGCATTTCCCACCACAGTCTCCTCCCTCACATCCCCCCGGATCCATCTCTCTGCAGTCAACAATAGCCCTCGCTCCACAATCTCTAATCTCCAGCTCCCAGCCTGTGCGCCTTCCAGGGGATTTACATCCCTGTCCAGGGTGTGTATGGCTGTGGCAAGGACTGTCTGATTTTCAATCCATTTAGGCTGCCATAGACCATCTGTTTTACTCTCAGCCTTAAATGTTTCTCCTCTGACTCAGCCAAATGCCCCAATGTGGGGATTGGACCTGTGCTTCAGTTCCCCCACCCGCTGAGGGCAGATCCAGTCCAGCTAACACTCCTGTTTTCCCCCCTAGTTCCTTCATCCTAATGAGTTTTGTGTGGGCCTATATGTTCTTTTCCGCTCGTCAAGTACTCCTGTCTGTGCTTAGCTGGTGTTCTGCATGCGCTTCTGTGTTTGAAGGTGTATTCCTGATGTATCCATGGAGAGAGATGTACTCCATGTCCACCTATTCCTCTACCATCTATTCTCTCTCCTGTCCCAGGTATTGATCTTGGTAAAGGCCTGAACGAAAGAGACAAACATTCTTGCCTTCATGGAGTCAGATTGCATTGCAGGACCTGTGCTTGAACATTTCCAGTGACCAAAAGCTGTCAGTTTAGAAGGGAATAAATAAATTCTTGAGATTTTTATTTATTAGCAAACTCTTATGAAACTGTTTTAAGAACTTTACAGATATTGACTCATCTAGTGTTCTTTTAAAAAAATTTTGTTTTAATTCATTTATTTTTTAATTGAAGGATAATTGCTTTGCATAATTTAGTTGTTTTCTGTCAAACATCAATATGAATCAGCCATAGGTGGACATATGTCCTCTACCCCCTGGAACCTCCCTCCCATTTCCCCCACATCCCACCCCTCTAGGTTGATACAGAGCCCCTGTTTGAGTCCCTGAGACATACAGCAAACTCCCATTGACTGTCTTTTCCAAATGGTAATGTAAATTTCCATGTTACTCTCTCCAGGCATCTCACCCTCTCCTCCCCTCTCCCCATGTCCATAAGTCTGTTCTCTATGTCTGTTTCTCCATTGCTGCCTTGCACATAAATTCATCAGTACCATCTTTCTAGATTCCATATATATGCATTAGTATATGAGATTTATCTTTCTCTTTCTGACATACTTCACTCTGTATAATAGGCTCTAGGGTCATCCACCTCATTGGAACTGACTCAAATTCATTCCCTTTTATGGCTGTTAACTCATCTAATGCTCTTAATATTGCAGATGCTATCACCATCATCCCTCTTCTACAGATGTGCAAATTGAGGCACAAAGGGTTTAAGGAATGTCCCAGGGATTTGAGCCCAGCTGTCTAGGTTTGTAGTTTGGGCTCATATACTAGGCTACACTGCCAATATTTGGATAGTTTATGTTTATAACTTGGTTCTCTTTTTCCCGATGTTGCTATCTCTTACCCTAAAATGTTTAGCCCATTTGTATCTTAATGTTTAGCCCTTGGGATCTTCTACTGTATATGCTCATCTACTGGATACAACCAAAGACAATGCCTATGTGATTATACAGGGTGAGACAGCCCACAAGAGGTGGGCCCTTCTTATCCCACCACCCTCCCTGCTCACATGAAAGGGCACTGCCTGCACATTTTGTTCTTGTTCAGTTGCTAAGTCATGTCTGACTCTTTGCAACCCTGTGGACTGCAGCACGCCAGGCTTCCCTGTCCTTCACTCTCTCCAAGAGTTTGCTCAAATTCATGCCCATTGAGTTGGTGATACCACCCAAACATCTCATCCTCTGTCACCCCCTTCTCTTGCACTCAATCTTTCCCAGCATTAGGGTCTTTTCCAATGAGTTGGCTCTTCGCATCAGGTGGCCAAAGTATTGGAGCTTCAACTTCAGCATCAGTCTTTCCAATAAGTCTTCAAGGTTGACTTCCTTTGGGATCAACTGGTTTGATCTCCTTGCAGTCCAAGTGACTCTCAAGAGTCTTCTCCAACACCCAATTTGAAAGCATCAGTTCTTCAGCACTCAGCTTTCTTTATGGTCCAGTTCTCACAACCGTACATGACTACTGGAAAAACCATAGCTTTGACTATAAGGACCTTGGTCCGCAAAGCGATGTCTCTGCTTTTTAATCTATTTTAATACGTTGTCTGGGTTTGTCATTGCTTTTCTTCCAAGGAGTAATCATCTTAATTTCATGGCTGCAGTCACTGTTCAAAGTAATTTTGGACCCCAAGAACATAAAATATGCCACTGTTTCCACTTTTTCCCCTTCTATTTGCCATGAAGTGATGGGACCGGATGCCATGGTCTTAGTTTTTGAATGTTCAGCTTTAAGCCAGCCTTTTCACTATCCTCTTTCACCTTCATCAGTTAAGAGACTCTTTACTTTCTCTTCACTTTCTGCCATTAGGGTGGTGTCATCTGCATATCTGAGGTTATTGATATTTCTCCTGACAATCTTGATTCCAGCTTGACCTTCATTCAGCCCAGCATTTAGCATGATGTACTCTGTATATAAGTTAAATAAGCAGGGTGACAATATACAGCCTTGGCATACTCCTTTCCCAATTTTGAACCAGTTTGTTGTTCCATATACAGTTCTAACTGTTGCTTCTTGACCTGCATATAGGTTTCTTAGGATGCAGGTAACATGATCTGATATTCCCATCTCTTTTAGAATTTTCTAGTTTGTTGTCCACACAGTCAAAGGCTTTAGCATAGTCAATGAAGCAGAAGTAGATGTTTTTCTGGAATTCCTTTGTTTTTTCTATGATCCAACAGATTCTGGCAATTTGATCACTGGTTCCTCTGCCTTTTCTAAATCTAGATTGTACATCTGGAAGTTTTTGGTTCACTTACTGTTGAAGCCGGCACGTAGTAGGTGTCAATAAGTAATAACTCTTGCTAATAATTCATAAATTTCTGGCTCACTGATGCCTGAAATTTCCCAGTTTAGTTTCCTTCTTCTAGCACAAGACTATTCTGTAGGAGAAGAAGCCAGTTAGACTTTATTGGACATGTTTTCAAAATTTTCTCTGAAAGCAGGTTTTAATAATGAGAGAGGACCTCATTTGGTTGATAGGAGAGAGATTGTCATCACCAAGAATTGAAAAAGGAGAGGATGAGGAAGTTGGGAACGTGGAAAAATTCATGTGGGGTCTTCTTAAAGACTGCCTTCCACCAGAGCCCAAGCAATTAACCAATCCTTCACCAGAACATAAAACAGGTCTATCAAAATAGGTTTGTTGCCTTGGGTCTGAAAAAAAAAAAAAAAAAAAACATGCTGTTCCATCATGAAATAGGAAGTAAGTAGGAGCTAGACAGAAGTTTGAATAGGGCTACAATACTTTGGAAATTTTTCTGAGTTAACTCATCTGTTGATTTAATCCTTTGTTTGAAAGAAATAAAAAAATGTCAGATGCGTTCTCCTTTTAAGCAGAATTGTCTCAAAATACCTTCTAACATCAAAGCCCCATGATTTCTGGATTATCACTCATGACTCTTCTTCCTGTCATTGATAAGATTAATGCAGTCAACTTTCTTTAACTAGTTTACTGGTCTCAGACATCTCTGCCAATGAGGCCCAGCCAAGATGACATCCTTTCTCCTACCCAGTCTTCCTACCTGCAAATTTGGGCTATCGAAAGTAAAATTCCTCTTCCATTCCCTTTTATGCTCTGTCATTCCAAACAAGAGGCTCTTTTGTTCACATAAATCCTGCCTTAAAGTTTGTCTGCTTTTGCGGATACTTCCAGGATGCTGTTCTGAACACAACTTGCTCTCCTGTCTATTGCTCCCCATTTCAGTCCTAGATGTATAACCACTACTTATCTAGTAAACCAGTGGACTCAGTGAATATTCCCATGTAGAGTGCTGGTCATAGCTGTTGTTCTTTTTCTTTCTTCTTCTTTTTCTGGCTTCACCATGTGGCATACAGGCTCTTAGTTTCCTGGCCAGGAATCGAACCCAGGCCCCCTGCATTGAAAGCACATGGAAGATTTTAGTTTCCTGATAAGGGATTGAACCCAGGCCCTCTGCATTAGGAGTATGGAATCTTAACCACTGGACCATCAAGGAAGTCCCCATAACTGTTTTAAAACCAAAATAATTATCATAGTCAGTGTGTAGGTATCTAGAAAGCAAAACCAACAGCTACTTAATGTGGACATTTCCAAAGATTATTTCTATGGGTTTGTGAAAGACAGTACCCTTTAAAAATTTTTCACATTACATGATCCTTAATTGTTATTCAACAAAACCTTGAAAGAGTCATACACATCTGCAAGAAGAGTTTTTGAAATTAATAAATTTTAGATTCCTTGACACCCATCCATGAAACATTACTTTTTCTAAGTAAAGAGTAGTTGGCAAAAATAATCTGAGACGTTTCCCATAATCTCTCAAAGAATCTGGCTCAGAATCTGAATCATGGGACCAAATACAGATACTGACAAGCAGGTGGGTTCCTATTTCATCCAGATGAGTTTGTTTTTCTTTTTCCTGGATGAATATTTTTTAAGTGCCTGCTGGTTATTAGTCAGGAAAGAAGGGTGTTATAGGCCATTAACGTTAAAAAAAAAAAAAAAGGACATTTCTTCTCTTGAATTTTTCCCAAATGCTTTGGATGGATTTCTGTTGCCTGGGATGGATTATTGGTTGTGTATATCCTTACGTGATAATCTTCTTTTAGTAGCTTCATTTACATTAGCTATGACTCTGGGGAGCCGTAGTGACAGGCCACTGAATTACTTGAGAGAAATTGCTCTTGAAAGTAATCATTGCGAATGAATTTTCATCACTTGGTCTCATCATTTCATGCTGTTTTCGTCTTTGTTTTTTGCCCCTGACAAAAGTTAAGCACAAAGAGTCCTTTGTTATTATCTCATTTTCCTCAGAGAACTTAATCTTATTAACATAGCAGTCGATTTACACAAACACCTGAAGAGTATCACATATACACACACACTCACCCCTGCAGGGTTTTTGAAATGAATTTCATCTTCTTGCGGTGGGCACTGTTTTATTTTCCTTTACTCTACAATATCTCATGTAAATTTGGTTTTCATATACCCTAATCAGTGCAATTTTATGTTTTAGGTACAGGGACTTGTTTTAAGCAGGAGAATTGGACTTATTTCAACCAAAAAAAGTTGAAATGTTAAACTCTTGGGAAGAAAACCTAGAATATAGAAGAAATAATATTCAAAAAAATTTAACAAGCACTTAATGCCAGGTGCTATTTTTAAAGATTCTTAAAGGGGATTTTTTGTTACTGTTTATTTATTAGTTTTACACACTTTCATTTGCCCCCATGAATTTGATGCTACAACTTTTGTTATTTTCCTTATTTTTCAGGCGAGTAAACAGGATTTCAGCAGATAAATAACTTGCCTAAACTCACACAGTTATCAAACAGTGGATCCAGGGTTACAGCCCCAAAAGTCTGATTTCTCAATCTTTCTACTACATTCCCTTATATGGTATCTGCTAAGGAACACTAAAGTGAGTGGGAAAAAAAAAGAAATTAAAATTCTAGTTAGTTACTACTTAAATGAGATTGTAAAGCTACAGATTATGACTGACTTAGTTGCTGAACTGTTGAAAAGGTTTCTCCCAAAATATAATTTGCCATTTAATCAGAATGAAATTAAGTTTCTACACAGTACCTAAAAACTGGAAGTTCTGGATTTTTTTGTTTTTTGTCTTTCTTTTAAAATATCTAAAGAATGGGCCAACAATGAGTAACCACTGGGGGAAACAGACACCAACAGCTGTTTTCTTCACCAAAATACACTTGTGTTCAGGGTCACAGTCAGCTGTACAAAGTCAGAGTTTCATATGTTAAGAAACTGCTAGAAATTTCGACCAGACTCAATTTTTTAAAATAGAAACTTAAAGTAATAAAAAGTGATTACAAATGCTACTGTTTTTAATTGTTGAGTTTAGTTATCAGTACCGTTTCCGGGTGTCTGCTCTGCATTTACTCCTTTCAGCAGACGGCCATTGACACCTGCTCTGTGCCCCATTCGGCCGAGGCCCCAGGAAGACAGTGGTAAACAGAACAGAAAACTGGCTTTCAGAGAATCTGCTCCACTGAGGGAAGCACTAATTGACAAACTAAAAAGAATAAGCATGTAATATAACATCGGGAAGTGGAAAAAATAAAACGGGGCAAAGCAATAGAGACAGGGTAAATAGTGAAGCCTTCTCAGATACAGTGACATTTGAAGGCCTTCTCTGAGAGCTTCCCTGGTGACTCAGATGGTAAAGAATCTGCAATGCAGGAGACCCTAGTTTGATCCCTGGGTCAGGAAGATCCCCTGGAAAAGGGAATGCCTACCCGCTTCAGTATTCTTGCCCGGAGAATCCCATGGACAGAGGAGCCTGGCGCTACCGTCCATAGGGTCACAAAGAGTCAGACAAGACCAAGCAACTAACACTGGCACTTTCTGAGAAGGTCACAGAATCTATACAAAAGGGCAATGGTTCACTTAGCAAGGTGAGGCGTGGGAGAGGCCTTTCTGCATGTTTTTAAGATTTGAATGTAAATACATTGGGTTTTTAACTCTCTGACACTATCAGCCGCTCCCCTCAAATAGTCTTTTTAAAGCTCCATTCAGAGTGTAAGTTAATAGTTGCTTTGCAAAGGGCTGGCCCTTTAGGTTTTATTAATGTTTGGTTGTTTTATTTCCCACATGTGGAAAAAGAAACATGATTTAACCAAATATTTGTGAATTCTTTTTCATTTTACAAATATTGTTAAAATTCCAGTGTGCTTTGATGCAACATTTGATATTTTCATTTCCCCAAGCATTTGCTAATCATCCATTTTGAGAGGAGACAAGGTTTTTCTTCATGGTTTTCAGGAATGGGGTGCTTTGACAAGTGTCTTGCTATTTGATACAAATAAACTTAATTTGGCTTCAGATTTAATGATAAAATAATCTCTGGCCTGTGTTTATAAACACATACCTTAAAAGCTAGTCATTTGTAAAAACGAGTAAGGGTCCCAAACTTCATCTTCCACCCGGGTCTCCTTTCTTGAGCCCTCGTTGAGTCAGCTGTCCTTGTTTCCTTGGGATTTCTGACCCTGCATTTGGTTCTCTCCAGTCTAACCGCATTGGGAGAGCTCTTAAAGCAGCAGTGTATTATGTCATGGATTCCACAGAGCTTCTGCAGCCTTCTTTCCCAACAAAAGTGGTTGCAGCAGCTCTGAGGTCCTCTGTATCTGTTTTTCAGATTCTCCTGTATGTCAAAGAAGGGCAGCACTTACAATGGAAGGATACAGAGCTGGGACCCAGGCATCCAGAGGTTGAAAGAAAGGTAGATTTGAGGGTTAAGGAGTTACAGCCCCAGTAAACGGATTACCCCAATGGAATCATAATGGAAGTCAGGTGCTCTGCACATCTGAGTGGCCTGTACAAGGAAATCTTGCTTCTCTCCTTTCTCTCAGTTTGAGTGAGACCTCCCAGGGTGACCAGATAGCCAGAACTGGTCAGTTCAGAGCTTTTGAGACCCCTGCCTCAGGATGGGCACCTCCTAACCCAGGTCTGTGCTGTGAAACATACTCCCGGGCCTTCAGCTGGGCCATGGGAGATAGAAGTTGTCCTTTGGGAATACTAAGATGGGATTGTATGTATCTGGGGCTACCAGAGGCCATTTTGCCACCTCACTGGGGACAGCCTGCTGAAAAAGAATCCAGTAGAATGAAAAGCATGTAAGAGGTTGGGGATGCCGGATCACATTCTATCACATCATCTGGTCTTGGATCTAGCTAGCTCTTTTTCTTTCTTTAAACGTTTATTTATTTACTTATTTATTTTAGCTGCACTAGGTCTTAGTTGTAGCATGCAAGATTTTTAGTTGCAGCATGAAACTCTTAGTTGCGTTGTGTGGGATATAATTCCCTGACCAGGGATTCAACCAGAGCCGCCTGCATTGGGAACATAGTCTTAGCCACTGGACCACCAGGGAAGTCCCTGGATCCAACTAGTTCTAAAGGCAGTTTTACTCATGGACTTCTTGGTTCTCCGAGCTCATAAACTTTTGCAGTTTGATCTGGGTTTATGTCACTTACAGCTAAAGGACTCCTAATCAGATACTAACTAAAGGAAGACCAAAGACTGGTAGGCAAGCAATCTGTCAAAGCAGAGTGAAATAAAAAGGTCTCGGTGACCAGTGGCTTGGGATTCGCATGACTGCATGTTTTGAGATGATCATAACCAGGCAACAAAAATGCCAACCTAATCCTGATCCTAGGGTAGGGGCTACTTACCCTCTGGCCTATATTTTTGCATGATTGCTCTGAGGTCACAGAAATCTAGGATTCAGCTGGAGCTGGAGAGAGAATCCACACAGGTAGACGTGATCTAGTCCTGGCTGGGGCCAGACAAGGACTATTGAAATTATTAGGCGATTCTTCCTATTCCTTTGCTTGATTTCAGGACAAGCCTGGAGTTTCTGTTATTTACTATCTGTGACCATCAATAAAGTATTTCTTGCTTTTTGAGCTTATCTTCCTCTTTGAAATGGAAGAAAGTTCTATTATTACTTGACCTTTGAAGTAGTTCCAGTGTTCTCCAAAGTGGGACTTTTCATCATGATGAAGGGTTGTTGTTGTTAAGTTGCTAAGTCGTGTCTGACTCTCTGTGACCCCGTGGACTGCAGCATGCCAGGCTTCCCTGTCCTTCACTATCTCCTAGAGTTTGCTTAAACTCATGTCCATTGAGTCAAAAAGATGAAGAGCTAGCCAGCCTCAATTAGCGCTGTTCCAGGCAGATCAGGACCTATGGGACCTCTTTTCTGAGTCATTTCTCCTGGTTCTTTTCCAACTGGGTTTTTCACACCTATCTTCTCCCTTCAATCTTTTTTTTTTTTTTTTTTCCAGAAAAAGCATTCTAGGTGATTTCTCTTTTTTGCTGTGTATACAGCTGGCTACATCATGATGCTACTATGAGTCAGGTCCTGTTTTATATTCACTTTGTCTCATTGCATCTTCCCAGCATTGCTGTGAGGTAAGAATAATTTAGACTTGAGAAACAATCCTAGAGAAGTTGAACACATGCCCTCTGCACTGCCAGGCAGTGGTGGACCTGCCCTACAGAGCAGGCAATCAGAACCCAGAACCTTTGTTCTGCTCACAGTGCCTGGTTGCCTCTTTGTCATTCAGACGTGCAGACGAGAACAGTCAGCCTCATTTTCCTCTGTATCATTTTAAAGCCTGGGGGTTCAATAAAAAGGAATGAAGTCTTGCTATTGGCAACAACGTGAATGGACCTAGAGTGTATTATGCTAAGTGAAACACGACAGACAGAGAAAGATAAATGCTGTATGATTTCACTTACATGGGGAATCTAGAAAAAGCAAAGCAAATGAACAAGCATAACTAGACAGAAACAGAGTCATAGATAAAGAGAACAAACAGGTGGTAGCCAGAGGGGAGGGAGTGCGTGAAGGAGAGAAATAGGTGAGGGAGATTAAGAGGTATGAACATCCACTTGCAAAGTAAATGAATCAAGAGTATGAAATTTACAATGTGGGCAATATAGTCAACAATTATGCAACTTCTTAGTATGGGGATGGATGGTAACTAGACTTATCATGGCAATCATTTGGAAATGCATAGAAATACCAAATCACTATGTCATGTAACAGGGACTAACATAGTGATGTAGGTCAATTATACTTCAAATATAAACAAGCAAATGAAACCACAGGAAGGTAGATTAGATTTCTGGGTACCAGAGGTGGGAGGTGGGGGGGAGAGACAATTGAATGAAGGTGGTCAAAATATACAAACTTCCAGTTATAAGTTCTAGGGATGTAATGTACAGCATGGTGAATATAATCAACACTGCTGTGTGTTATATATGAAAGTTGTTAGAGAGTAAATCTTAAGAGTGCTCATCACAGGAAAGCATTTTCCCCTCTTTAATTTTGTATCCGTATGAGATGATGAATGTTCACTAAACTTATTGTGCTCTCATTTCATGATGTAAGTAAGTGAAATCACTATGCTGTACACCTTAAACTTATACAGTTCTTAGTGTTTAGTCACTAGGTTGTGTCCAACTCTTTTGCAACCCCATGGGCTATAGCCCACCAGGTTTCTCTGTCCATGGGGTTTCCTAGGCAAGAATACGGGAGTCAGTTGCCGTATCCTTCTCCAGGAGATCTTCCTGACCCAAGGATCGAGCCCATATCTGCACCAGGGAAGCCCCAAACTTATACAGTGCTATATGTCCATTATATCTCTATAAAGCTGGAAGAAAAAATGTCTGAGAGCTCATAATTTTCAAAGATAGAGATAATATTTTTTAAAATCAGAGGTCTCCCTCAAAGTGTTTCCACTGTGGCTGCTTAAGGCTGGTGCTTCTAAGAAAAAAGAGGAGGTTCCTCTTGAAGTGTTGATGGAAGCTGGTTCTCTGGGCTCCAAGTGGTGATCTTTCCCTAGGTCTCCTGTGGCCCAAGCTCTGTCGTCTGTCACAGAGCCTTCTAGGAGGGTGACAATGAGAGTGAGTTCCTAGTTACATCTTAAGTGTTCCCTGGAGGCAATGATGTGCTTGTGTGTTTGACACTCAAATGAAGCATTTTCTACACCCTCTTCCTCTATTCCCTGAATTTGTTTTCAGTAATAATCCTAAAATAATCAGTTAAAATTATTATTTTTCTTATTCGTTCTTTAGGTTTTAAGTTCAGTTGAGTCACTCATTCGTGGCCGACTCTTTGATCCATGGACTGCAGCACGTCAGGCTTTCCCTGTCCATCAACCAACTCCTGGAGCTTGCTCAAACTCATGTCCATCGAGTCGGTGATGCCATCCAACCATCTCATCCTCTGTTGTCCCATTCTCCTCTTGCCTTCAATCTTTCCCAGCATCAGGGTCTTTTCCAATGAGTCAGTCCTTGGCATCAGGTGGCCAAAGTTTGTTGGACCTTCAGCTTTAGCATCAGTCCTTCCAATAAATATTCCAGACTGATTTCTTTTAGGATTGACTGGTTTGATCTCTTTGCAGTCCAAGGAACTCTCAAGAGTCATCTCCAACACCACAGTTCAAAAGCATCAATTCTTTGGCACTCAGCTTTCTTTATGGTCCAACTCTCACATCCATACATAACTACTGGAAAAACTATATCCTTTACTAGACAGACCTTTGTTGACAAAATAATGTCTCTGCTTTTTAATATGCTGCTTAGGTTGGTAATAACTTTTCTTCCAAGGAGCAAGCGTCTTTTAATTTCATGGCTGCAGTCACCATCTGCACTGACTTTGGAGCCCCAAAAATAAAGTCTCTCACTGTTTTCACTGTTTCCGCATCTATTTGCCATGAAGTGATGGGACCGGATGCCATGATCTTAGTTTTCTGAATGTTGAGTTTTAGGCCAGCTTTCTCACTCTCCTCTTTCACTTTCATCAAGAGGCTCTTCAGTTCCTCTTCACTTTCTGCCATAAGGGTGGTGTAGTCTGCACATCTGAGGTTTTGATATTTCTTCCAGCAATCTTTAGTTTTAAAGCAAATAAATGTAAAGCAAATCTTTAGTTGTAAAACAAATGTCAATTCTATAAAGAAAGGAAATTATACTTTTTTGGAAAAATATTTCAGGTATTAAAAATTTATGCTTAAAAACCCAAAATAGTACACCTAACACTTCATGCTGCTTCCCTGTTTGAAATTGTAAATACAAATAAAAATGTCAAGCCATCCCACCAAACGACACATTTAACGCAACTCCAGTGTCTCTTTCTTTACAGTTACTGTATTATTTTTGCTGGTTTTGAATCCATGCTTTGAAATCGGGAATACATGGTACCAAAGTACCACACAGACTAGGGCCATGTATTTGCTCCTGAGTCTCTGTAAGTTGAAGGCTGACTGTATGCCTGGATGAGTTCCACAATCATTTTTATGTCAGAGTCAATTAAATGATAAATAATGAAACTGTACTAATTTGAAGCTTACCCATCTAATATACAACACAATGGAAACCACAACAATTACTTAAACTATAGACCAAGAAAAGATTTCTTTCAGCAAGGAGTATTTCAGCATTGACATTGTTTGGAATTGTGATGCCTGGCAATAATGATAGACTGGATTATTTTTGCTTTCAAATACTCTACAGACAGTGTAATCTGATATTGCCTGGATCAGAATTCCTGTGGCCTTGAACCTGGAACTTGACTGCCTAGAAGAAATGAAGATCAGTGTTCAAAAGTATTTTAGTTCAGTTCAGTTGCTCAGTCGTGTCCAACTCTTTGTGACCCCATGAATCGCAGCACGCCAGGTCTCCTTGTCCATAATCAACTCCTGGAGTTTACTCAAACTCTGTCCATTGAGTCGGTGATGCCATCCAACCATCTCATCTTCTGTCATCCCCTTCTCCTCCTGCCTTCAATCTTTCCCAGCATCAGGGTCTTTTCCAATGAGTCAGCTCTTTGCATCAGGTGGCCAAAGTATTGGAATTTCAGCTTCAGCATCAGTCCTTCCAATGAATATTCAGGACTGATTTCCTTTAGGATGCGTGTAAGATGAGTGCAATTGTGTGGTAGTTTGAGCATTCTTTGACATTGCCTTTCTTTGGGATTGGAATGAAAACTGACCTTTCCCAGTCCTGTGGCCACTGCTGAGTTTTCCAAATATGCTGGCATATTGAGTGCAGCACTTTCACAGCATCATCTTTCAGGATTTGAAACAGCTCAACTGGAATTCCATCACCTCCACTAGCTTTGTTCGTAGTGATGCTTCCTAAGGCCCACTTGACTTCACATTCCAGGATGTCTGGCTCTAGGTGAGTGATCACACCATCGTGATTATCTGGGTCGTGAATATGTTTTTTGTACCGTTCTTCTGTGTATTCTTGCCACCTCTTCTTAATATCTTCTGCTTCTGTTAGGTCCATACTGTTTCTGTCCTTTATTGAGCCCATTTTTGCATGAAATGTTCCCTTGGTATCTCTAATTTTCTTGAAGAGATATCTAGTCTTTCCCATTCTATTGCTTTCCTCTATTTCTTTGCACTGATCGCTGAGGAAGGCTTTCTTATCTCTCCTTGCTATTCTTTGGAACTCTGCATTCAAATGGGTATATCTTGCCTTTTCTCTTTTGCTTCTGGCATATTTAATCCTGCTTATTCCAATTTTGTCCATAAATGTCATCTGTAATAAAGCAATGGGTACTGGAAAATTTTTTTGCAACTTCTATGAGATCTTCTGAGTGCTTTGTTATAAAGTACAGTTGTTGAACCCCTTACCTGCATAGGCTAATGGCCTGGGATTCTCTCAAATGATAACTTAACCGCACCCCCATCAGCAGGACAATTATCCCCATTCACATGCCTCCCCTTCTTCACATACATTTAATCAAAACCCTGAATTTTGAACTATAGTAAACCCACAGACTAACTGATTAGTGACTCCTTATTTCTTTATGTAATTGGCAGTGAAGACTTGTAGATAGTCTGTGTACTTGATTTTATAGTGACCCAAAGGTTTTAATCAGTACTTAGAACTCAATTTTGTTCACCCCAGCTCAGCCTGAACTTGAACTTCAGTTAAAAGTGATGAGGCAGTAGCAACACGGATCGACTGGGAGAGTATTATGCTCAATGAAATAAGTCAGACAGAGAAATATAAATATGCATTGGCCAAAAATTTTGTTTGGATTTTTCCTTAAGACATTATAGCAAAACCTGAACAAACTTTTTTGGCCAACCCAATACTATATGATTATCACTTATACATGGAATCTAAAAAATATAACAAACTAGTTAATACGACATAAAGGAAACAGACTCATGGTTGTAAAGAATAAATTAGTGGTTACCACTGGGGGAGGGGAAGCCTAGGGATAGGGCCATGGGAGGCCCAAACTCTTGGGTGCAAGACAGGCTCAGGGATGTATTGTACAACATGGGGAATGGAGCCAATATTTTGTAGTAACTATAAAGGGAAAGTAACCTTGAAAAGTTGTTTCAAGTTTTTTAAAAAATTTAAAACCTAGAAGGAAAAAAAAGTGATGATTCAGTGAGTTCTTGGATCTTGTTCCTGGGAACTAGGAAATGAGAGAGGTTGTAACGTTTCCTTTTGATGGAATTCTCTTCTCAGTGTCCTTGCTAAAAAGTTTGCCTTCCAAGCAATGTGATTTCAGGGGAAAAGCAAAGAACTACTGGCAGTCCACTCCAGTTCTAATGCCTGGAAAATCCCATGGACAGAGGAGCCTGGTAGACTACAGTCCATGGGGTCACAAAGAGTCGGACACGACTGAGTGACTTCACTTCACTTCACTTCACCTATGCGTACATCGTTATTGTTCAGTCACTAAGTTGTGTCCAGCTCTTTGCAACCCCATGAACTGCAGCATGCCAGGTTCCTTTGTCCTTCACTCTCTCCCAGAGTTTGCCCAAACTCAGGTCCATTGAGTCGATGATGCCATCTCATCCTCTGTCACCCCCTTCTCCTCCTGCCTTCAATCTTTCCAAGCTTTAGGGTCTTTTCCAGTGAGTCAGTCCTTGGCATCAGGTGGCCAAAGTATTGGAGTTTCAGCTTCAGTATCAATCCTTCCAATGAACATACTGGGTTGATTTCCTTTAGGATTGATCTCCTTGCTTTCCAAGGGACTCTCAAGAATCTTCTCCAGCATCACAGTTTGAAAGCATCAATTCTTTGGCCCTCAGCCTTCTTTAGGGTCCAACTCTCACATCCATACATGACTACTGGAAAAACCATAGCTTTGACTAGATGGACCTTTGTTGGCAAAGTGATGTCTCTGCTTTTTAATACGTTGCCTAGGCTTGTCGTAGCTTTTCTTCCAAGGAGCAAGTGTCTGTGTACATGGCAGCAGGGAAAGGAAATGTGCAGACAGAGAGGATGCTATCTGGCCGTATTTCCAGGGTGACGGCCACACAGGAGGAAAAGTGAAATGCGCAGGCGAGAGCAGGAGAAAGCTGTATTGTGTGGGAAAGCAGCCATCATAACAACAGCAACACTGATTTGGAAACTAGAACCAGCACACAGCATACAGATAAAGCCAATGAAGCCTGAGAGCAAAAACCACCCAACAAGAGAAAGCGCAGCTACAGCGGATGTTTCACATGACAACTCAGAACCAGATGACTGACCCCGGCAGCAGAACAGGAGCAAGGTGAGAAACGGCCCAGACCTGCACATTTTGACTCCTGGACTTGAGTCCAGACCTGTGGCAGAAGAATTAGTGACCAAAGGAAACTATCTTTGGCTTAATTATATAAGTAAGAATATAACTAACTTTATATTTAGCCACATATATTTAAGATCTTAATTTGTCTTTAGTTAAGGAAATGGCAACCCACTCCAGTGTTCTTGCCTGGAGAATCCCAGGGACGGGGGAGCCTGGTGGGCTGCCGTCTATGGGGTCACACAGAGTCGGACACGACTGAAGTGACTTAGAAGTAGCAGCAGCAAATCATAATATATTAGATTCAATTCTTTGAAATGGCAAATATGCACTTTTTTTTTTAACTTAGAAAAACTAGTTTTGCATGGTTCAAGCTCATAGATCTGAAGAAATTCTTACTTTTTTTTTTTTATTGGAGGACAATTGCTTTACAATTGTGGTGGTCTCTGCCATATAGCATTGTGAATCAGTCATAATTACCTATACGCCCCATCCCTCTGTGCCTCCTGCATGCCATTCTACCCTGGGAGGTCGTCACAGAGCACCAGGCTGGGCTCCCTGTGTTACACAGCAGCTTCCGTCTAGTTATATATTTTACACATGATAGTGTATATATGTCAAGGCCACTTTTTCAATTTGTCTTACCCTCTCCTTCCCATGTTATGCCTACCAGACCATTCTCTATGACTGTGTCTCCATTTCTTCTCTATAAATAGGTTCATCAGTACTATTTTCTAGATCCCATATATATGCACTAATATGTGATATCTGATTTTCTGACTTACTTCCCTCTGTATAACAGGCTTTAGGCTCATCCACCTCACTATAACTGACTTAAATTTGTTCCTTTATATGGCTGAGTAATATTCCATTATGTACCACAAGTTATTTATCCATTTATCTGTCGATGGATATATAGGTTGCTTCTAGTCCTGGCTATTGTAAATGGTGCTATAATGAACATTGGGGTGCATGTGTCTTTCTGAATTGTAATTTTTTTCAGGGTATATGCCCAATAGTGGGATTGCTAGATCATATGGTAATTTTATCCCTGGTTTGTTAAGGAATCTCCATGATGTTCTCTATAGTGGCTGTACCAGTGCAGACATTTTGGCTTTCTTTTGAAGTCCATGTTGGAGACCCAAGGAGAACTTTAGCCTTTACTAAGATTCCTCCCTTCTCCTGGAGTTTGTAATTTATGAATTTGATGCCACCTGGGGAAATGACAAATCCATGGTGTCCACCCTGCCTCTGCCCTGGATGTGAAATGAAGTTGGGGAGAAAGAAAAGTTCCAGCATTGGATAAGCTGAAGGAGGTGGTTGTAGCTTCTGTACATGTTTATTTCTTCTTATTGCTTTGTTTTTTATTTCTAACTCATTTGACGTGGGGTTCCAGATTTGTTTTTCTCTTTGTAAACTAGATTTTGAAATTATTATCTGGCCCATCTGTTTGCTTCTCTTAAATGAAACATAAATTGGCTTGTTTTAAATTTCAGGTACTTTAGATTTGATTCTACAGTTCATCTCCTTTCAGCCTTGGCAATAAATTTTTTGCTGCCAAGAAGAGAGAAGCTTTGCTGTTTAGAATCTTTTTCTTTAAAAGAATGTGCATTTGAATATTAAAAAGAATTCTCAGTTTTTAATAGTTTGATTTCTTTCTTCTGATCTTATGTCTTCTTTCTTTATTCTCATTCTTTTCTGTCTGTGACTCCACATTTATGCTACCTTTTATTTCTTTACATATTCTCTGCTTCCACAAGGAACTCAAGATGAGACACTATCTGTTCCTGTCTCAAAATTTAAAAGAAAAAGTGAGGGATCAGGCTGATTCCTGTGGGTCTCTGGCATAAATGATCATGGTGCATTAGATAATGACCTTTCATTGGCCAATCAATAATTATTGAGTGTCTAGTCTGTGCAGAATCCTGTACACACAATAGTGTGGGTAATAATGGGAACACATTTCATGGGAGACATAGAAATATCCATGGACATGGACTTCCTTGCTACAATTGCTTTCGAGATCCATTTATAGTGGACTCATATTTGGAATGGAAGGAAGCTTGAGACTCTCTGAAAGGTCTCATGCAGTGCCTTTTTAATGAATCTAACCAGTACAAAGCTAGGCATTATCTGTATATCCATCACTGTGAACCACTGGTGGTGCCATGCTGTGTAAGGCATTCAGGCGAATAGGCAGACAGTTGTTCTGAGGGTAGGGAAGGTTCTGCATTACAGAATATTCTCTCCTTGCCACACCTCTGTCATACTACTAAAATGCCTTCTTCTCAAGGATTATCTTAAAGGTACATTCTTCTACATAGTATTTTATTACCTAGAAGAGGTGCTTCTCAGCTTACCACACATTAAACAGAGCAAGTGATCTGCTTCACATGGCAGGAAACAAGGCCATGAGCAACTAGGACCAAGGATGATTTGACTTTTTTTTTTTTAATATTTAGTATGTAATTTTATTTTGGAACCATGCACATGCTTTACATAGTTTAACAAATGAAATAGAAGTAACACTTTGACCTCATAGAAGTCTCTTGGGAAAGAGCTTAAAGAAAGGTCACCTTGAACTGCTCTTGGGAAGGAAAAAAAAAATGTCGAGACCTTCAACAAACAAGAGTAGCGAGAAGGAGGAACAGATGCCAAAAAAGGGAACTGAAGCAACACCACCGAAGCATCCACTCTTGTTGCAATTTAGCTTTGGGCCAACCTGAGCAGGGAAGTTGTGTGAACAGTGCAATAACTTGCTGGAGTGCCTGGGGAAGCTTTGATTGGCCATCTAGATGGGGAGATGCACACACAGACACCAGCTCATCCAGGTTTGCTTAGGACTTCCCTGGTTTCAACGCTAGAGACCCACATCCCCAGGACCCCTCAGTCCCCACGTGCCCCTACCTCATACCCCATATACTGAGAATACCACCATCTTTCTCACAAATGATTTTGCCAGGAAATCTGCGTGAAAGTCATCCTTATATGTGCTATGTGAAATAATATGATTCAAACTCAAATCTTTTATTTTTTTCCTGAGGTTTGGAGCCGTCCTTGTAGGTTATACTGTCTTTTGTTTTTGGATAGCATTAGTCTTTCCTTTGGTAGAATGTTACCTCACCCCTCCTCACTCCCCATAATTGTTTTCCTTTTTAATTTTAGAAACTGATTCATTCTAGGAACATCACCTCTTAAAGATATTGTTTGTCGCTATGTGAGCAGATTCTCAGAGGGCTCTAACAGGGATTGTGAAGCGGAGATATTTCAGAGGCGTCATTCTCACTAGAATCCAACAGTGGCCACCTATTTCCACGTGGAGATGAGTGTGAAGTGTGCTGTGACTTCAGGGATGTCAGATCCTTGGTCCCAGGAGATAAGCAGTTAGTGATTTTCTCCCAAGAAGCATAGACTGTTTCAAGAAACACAGCATTTATAAAATATGTGCTTGCCTTTGTTCTGACAAGTCTTTAAGTTATAGTTTACAGAAAGACATTAAATCCTGGTTATAATCTTATATGTTTACATGAATCTGTGGTGATATCATAAAATCATTTATAAATTTCATAACTAGAGACTGTTTTTAGAAAATTTAAGCCAGATTAAATAATTCACTAAAAAATCATCTGGGTGAAATCTAATACATTCTACTATCTGAAAATATTTATAATAAAATTCCATCTCATGCAAATTGTTTGCTACAAGATAGTCAAGTACTAATGTCCTTAACAGGAAAGATAATGAAAACACTCATAAATTAGGATTTTGCTCATAAAGTCAACTTTCATTAATTCGATTAACAGTGGAAAGAAAATGCTTTGTTTTGTTTTAAGCTGAATTATAGTTAAAAGTTGACAAAAAGTGGTACAAAACTCAGTCAGTTAAAAATATATCCCTAATTTAGAAATACAATTACTATTGAATAGAGATCATCCCAAAGTAGAAAATTAATATAAGTACTCTTGCTTGGAAAATCCCATGGATGGAGGAGCCTGATGGGCTGCAGTCCATGGGGTCGCTAAGTCAGACATGACTAAGCGACTTCACTTTCACCTTTCGCTTTCATTCATTGGAGAAGGAAATGGCAACCCAATCCAGTGCTCTTGCCTGGAGAATCCCAGGGACGGGGGAGCCTGGTGGGCTGCCATCTATGGGGTCGCACAGAGTTGGACACGACTAAAATGACTTAGCAATAGCAATAGCACTAAGTTTAGCAACATTAGACATTACATAAACTCTTGGTGAGGGGAATATGTGTGAAGTGGGGAGACTAGCTGTAAGGTTTTGATCTGTCAAAATAATATACTATTGTTGGTGTTTCTTAGCTGAGCAGCACTTTTTTATTCAAATATTTGAATAGTAAGAATCCTAATAACTACAAGCATATTGATTTCTGTGTGAAACATGTAAAGTTTACTGTGTTTGCTGGGTTTTACTTACGTATAAAATCTCGTTAAATCACCTAACAATCATATGAGGTAGGTACAGCTATAATCCCTTCACATTTACATCTTGAATTTTAGATGGTACCTACAAAGGTACATACTATGTGACACCCACCTTACGAATTAGTGTCCTTGAAAGTAAGCTCAGGAATCCTCATTAACAAGTTCCCAGATAATCTGGATGCCCTCAAAATGAAATGTGTGTGTGTATGTTTTGATAGCTCAGTCATGTCCATCTCTTTGCGACCTCATAGACTGTAGCCCGCCAGGCTCCTCTGTCCATGGAATTCTCCAGGCAAGAATACCATTCCCTTCTCCAGAGCATCTTCCTGATTCAAGGATCGAACCCAGGTCTTCTGCATTTCAGGTAGATTCTTTACTGTCTGAGTCACCAGGGAAGCCCTAGTAATTAAAGGTGTGTTATAACCATTGTTGTTGCTGTTTTTCAGTCACCCAGTCATATCCGACTCTTGTGACCCCATGAACTGCAGCATATCGGGCTTCCCTGCCCTTCACCATCTCCTGGAGCTTGCTCAAACTCATGTCTATTGAGTCAGTGATGCCATCCAACCGTCTTATCCTGTCATCCTCTTCTCCTGGCCTTCAGGCTTTCCCACCATCCAGGTATTTTCCAGTGAGTCAGCTCTTATGATTACTCTCTAGTGACTTCCCAGAATTAGGCAGTATCTTGCTCTCATTTTCAGCCAGAGCAGATACACTCGTTTCTCAAATTAGTCTATGGTGTACAAGAGTTCTGAACACGAGAGGAAACTATTCTTAACAGAACTCGTACAAAATTTGGATGTAGGAAGTATGAGAGAGGGAGAGGTCATTTTTGATTCTCGATCTCCTCCTACAAATGCCATTCCTGGTAAAGTTTATGAAGAAGTTGACACTGAATTGCTTGAATATCTTTGTAAGGATATCATCTAGGAGGTTTATTTAAAGACAAGAAACACGTGGCGCTAAAGAGAGTTCAAGAGCAGACTCAGTGGAGAGACTGGTTAGTGTAAGGTCAGAGAGTTTTGGCAGAAAAGCATGTTCCTTTATGTGGCTTGGAGAAGTGGAACAAGTGTTTTGAAACCAGGGTTTGAGAAATAGTTCATAGTGTGGAATAGCTTTCTTTTTTAAAAAACTGAAGTAAATATTTACTGGCCTTCCCCCACCCCCATCCCCCACAAACACATATTTACTGTCATATAAACTTGAACTTCCAAACTTGAATTTCTGGATATACCAACAAGGGTGAAAGTGCATTTTGTTCAACATGGTCTTTTAGGAATTGCCACCTCTCATTTTATTGCCTTCTGTAGTGCAAAATCCCCTGCTGGCCAGCTTGCCTCTCTCCTTCCTGATTCCTCCTGCCAACCTGTTTTTGCTCATTTCCTTTTTCCCTGGTCTTTCTCCCCTCTTCCCCCAGCTCCGCTCACATTTTTTTGTTTGGTTCTTCTCTCTGAATCCCACCCTTTCTGCGGTCACATGGCAGCTCCTCTCTCATCTTGCTAGCCTACTCCCACCTGTACTAATGTCTGTAGTAATGTCTCCTTTTCCTGATTCGTCATGTTACGAAAATGTCTGCACCAAAGACTTTGGCTCATGGTTATTCTAACACACAGTGTTATCCAATTATATTTTATGTATAAATCCAATTCCCTCAACTAAATCCTAAATGTTTCAGGCCCAGAAAGAGAACATACATTAATTTTACATTGTCAACAAGAGTACCTAACCAATGTTCAGGAAATAGACGGTAATTTGAATCACATGAAATTTTTTCCCACTTTCAAAGTCAAGTGTATTGCTTTCCTTGTTCTTATCCCACCATGCTAATTTTAACTTGTAACTCCTTTGACAGGCTGAGGGAGGAAAAAGGAGTTAATAATCACAATCGAGTTATTCATTTGTGGAAAGAAAAGTGTTAAAGAATATTACTATTTATTTATTTATTAAAGAATCTTTATTCCTCTTCAAGGAATAAAAAAATAACTAATAAATTTAATTTAGACTGAAAATTTATTCTCAGTTCACACAAGGAAAGTGAAGACAGTTATATTTTAATTAAAAGTTGTATGACAATAGACAGCAGTCAGTAGATAGATCCCAGATACTACCTACAGAAGCTACAGATTGGCAAGATAAGTTTCAGCTCAATGAAGTAGCCACGTGAAGTGAAGAAAGAACTTTAATTTATAAAAATGCCTTTCCTACTAAATTTGATCATTGCTTACTTTTGATATGAAGACTTTTTGTGTAATTATTAGATGCTGCATACTGAGATTAGCCATATTGTGGAACATGTCTGTATGATTTTCCTCTATATAGTCAAATAATTCTTTTTAATAACAATAAAACATTACCAAAGGAGAGTAGAGCCCCAAAGGAGAGTAGACAGTGATAACAGCCGAAGGACAAGAAGTTAGCAGGCTTCCAGTGAACTTACTGAGTGAGTGTAAGATTTTTAGAAAACACATATTCAATAAGCACTGGAAATATATGAGATCATATTTGTTCATGATTCATTTCCCAGTGATATGAGATGAGCACAAGCTGGGGTGTAGGAGAACTTCAGTTCAAGCCCCATTTATCTGCTTTCTGGCTGTGAGACCTTGAGCCCAATACTTAATGCATTTGAATATTAATTTTCTCATCTGCAAAACATGTAAAAGCATTTCAGTGAGTTTTTAAAGGTTACATTAGAAAAAAATCTGTAAGTACTTGGTGAGAAAAAAAAAATTGCAGGTGCTTTTTGAATGATGTCATCCATACCTCAATTTCTCCATATTGCATGGGATCAGACTGACAAGGATGCTATAAAACAGAGATAATCAAAATTTACAGTGTGCAACTCAAAGATCAAGAGAGATGACTTAAAGGATTGAAAACTGATCTATGAATTGAATCTGAAAAATTGTGCTTCTCTATGTGTCTGTCATCAAGGAAACTAACATTCGCTGTTTACTCTGTGAAAAATGGCCACGGTTTACATGGAGGTCTACAACACAGACCCACCATAAGGCAGGCGGGGGGCCACTGATAGCCCAGTGTGCCCAAGTGCAGGAAGCCTGATGGAAAGCACAGTGGGCAGCTACCCACAGTACGCAGCAGTGGCACAGAATCCCCCAAACCAGCGGTAGCATGGCACATGCAGCTCTGAAGTCAGGATTGTCCTAGACAATCCTGTGGGCTGACCCCTTGCCACAGCTCACGGCTTCTTTAGCATTTACTGCGTGCACTGGCTTCCCTGGTGGCTCAGATGGTAAAGAATCTGCCTGCTAATGCAGGAGACAAAAGAGAGGAGAGTTCAGTTTCTGGGCTGGGAAGATCCCCTGGAGAAGGAAACGGCAACCCACTCCAGTATTCTTGCCTGGAGAACCCCATTAACAGAGGAGCCTGGCGGGCTACAGTCCATGGGATTGCGAAGAGTGGGACACAACTGCGCGTCTGACACTTCCACTTTCACTATTGCACGCAGGCATCGTGCTTTACGTCTCTTTCCTCACTTAATCTGCTAAAGAGCCCCGTGAGGTAGGTATGCCTGGTATCTTCAACTTACCGACGAGTTAGTTGAGCACAGAGAGGTTGTGAAGGTTAAGGCACACACCTAGGAAATCAGCAGTGAGAGTCGAGCCAGGCCGCCTGCATCCAGGCTGCTCTCTTAAATCCTTCTGAAAGGAAAACACTTTTGGTACCTTTACACGAACACCAAGAGAGGTGCCTCCAGGATCGGGGACGGGAGATGGATGTATGAAGGGAAGGGCTGTTTGCTCAGGTGGCTCTGTGTGATTCTGTCAGTCCGGTACGCTGCCTGCTCGGCAGAGAATCTGCTTCCAGACGGATGCTGGGTGAGAACATCTGGCGATAAGAAGGGCTGTACGTGCTGCGTGTCCCAGCCACTGGGTGGGTTGTCTATTTCCAGGGCCTGGGGGCAGCTCTCCTCGACTTGACCCAGATAAGTGCCAGACATGGGAGCACAGTTGCGAGATCAACTGGTCTGCTTCTTGTGTGGAATTTTCCTGTTAAAAAAAAAAAAAAAAAAAGGAAGGTGCAGGAAAACAACAGCTTCCTATGACCTCATTCTGCTTAAAATTCCTGGATATGTCTCTGTTTCCCTTCTGGTTCCAGACTTTTTCTTACTTACTTTTATACTAAATTCAGCTTCTCTTAAAAGGAAACAAATATCAACTTTATAAAGAAGTGGCGTTAATTTTTTTTCCCAGAACATTTTGAACTATAGAGCCCACTTATTTAATTGATCCCTGATTAACTTTTTTCTCCTGATGGTCAACCTTTTATGACAAGCTGATTCATACACTTACTGCATTAGATTCAGAGGACATGTTCACTAAATTCAGCCATTGATTTATCAAAGCTGTTTACTGAGTGTATACTATGTGACAGGTGTTATGTTAGATGCTGATTGGTGCTCCTCTCCCCACACCTTTTGAATTAATATCTCTGGAGGAAATTCTAGGAATCTTCTTTTTTTTAACTTTATTTTTTTTATTGAAGGATAACTGCTTTACAGAATTTTGTTGTTTTCTGTCAAACCTCAGCATGAATCAGCCATAGATGTACAGATATCCCCTCCCTTTTGAACCTCCCTCCCATCTCCCTCCCCCTCCCACCCCTCTAGGTTGATACAGAGCCCCTATTTGAGTTCAGGAATCCTCATTTTTTAACAGATTTCCAGAGAAATGTTATGCCCTCAATGCTTTGAAAGCCACTATCCTTTATTATAAACTCTTCAAATATAAAGCTTGGGGTTTTATGTAACTTTGTTTCTAGCCTCTAACAGATTGCCTGGCAGGATAGTGTTGATGTGTGGTTGGTTACAATTCAGGGAAGAAACAAATTTCCAAACTCACTGCTTAGAGTGATAAAGGAAGATCAAATTCAGTTCAGTTCAGTCGCTCAGTCGTGTACGACTCTTTGCGACCCCATGAATCGCAGCACGCCAGGCCTCCCTGTTCATCACCATCTCTCGGAGTTCACTCAGACTCACATCCACCGAGTCAGTGATGCCATCCAGCCATCTCATCCTCGGTTGTCCCCTTCTCCTCCTGCCCCCAATCCCTCCCAGCATCAGAGTCTTTTCCAATGAGTCAACTCTTCGCATGAGGTGGCCAAAGTACTGGAGTTTCAGCTTTAGCATCATTCCTTCCAAAGAAATCCCAGGGTTGATCT
>SJYT01063462.1:26976-41555 GCA_006410635.1 Cephalophus harveyi | reverse complement strand
CTCATTGGAAAAGACTCTGATGCTGGGAGGGATTGGGGGCAGGAGGAGAAGGGGACGACCGAGGATGAGATGGCTGGATGGCATCACGGACTCGATGGACGTGAGTCTGAGTGAAATCCAGGAGATGGTGATGAACAGGGAGGCCTGGCGTGCTGTGATTCATGGGGTCGCAAAGAGTAGGACATGACTGAGCGACTGAACTGAACTGATATGCAAATGTATCTGTCAGAGAGGAAGAAATTTCCTTTACCCTTCTATAGACTCTCTTGGCTGGTCCAAGTACTAAATTGATATAAGACAGATTAATGGTAGAAAATCAAATAAAAGTTGAATAGCATGTACACAGGGAAGAGACCCAGAAAAACTGATAAACTTTCCAAAAGGGAAGAAGCCCTTATCTTAAATACCTTCTTTAGCTAAAGACAAAAGAGAATGATGAGGGTGTGGAGAGTCCCTTAAATGATTTTACCAGGAAAAGCACAGTAAAGAAGGGTGACTACAGATCTAAGTCAAAACCTTCTCCATTGTGAAGAGTTTCTAGAGATTTGGTCATTCCTTTTCAGCTACAGGATGTCTGGCTGCAGATGAGTGATCACACCATCATGATTATCTGGGTCGTGAAGATCTTTTTTGTACAGTTCTTCTGTGTATACTTGCCACCTCTTCTTAGAGTCCCTTGGACTGCAAGGAGATCCAACCAGTCCATTCTGAAGGTGATCAACCCTGGGATTTCTTTGGAAGGAATGATGCTAAAGCTGAAACTCCAGTACTTTGGCCACCTCATGTGAAAAGTTGACTCATTGGAAAAGAACTCTGATGCTGGGAGGGATTGGGGGCAAGAGGAGAAGAGGACAACTGAGGATGAGATGGCTGGATGGCATCACGGACTCGATGGACGTGAGTCTGAGTGAACTCCGGGAGTTGGTGATGGACAGGGAGGCCTGGCGTGCTGTGATTCATGGGGTCGCAAAGAGTCAGACATGACTGAGCGACTGAACTGAACTGAACTGAACATTCAGCCACAGACATTCTTACAAATGGAGATTCCTCTCACAAATGTAAATGTCTCTTACAAAAGTGCAGCTCCTACTTGGTTTTTGGAGCTCCTCCCTCTGTTTCTCAGGGAAATTTTCTTTAAAAAGTTTAGAATAATTAATGTACCAAAGAGATTTATTTGAGAATGGCAAATTCTATTCCTTACATATGCTGTCTACTACTATGTCTGTTCTATATCAGACATAATATAAATTTATGCTATATCAGAGATGAAGCCAAAAAATGAAAAATTATTAAATTCATGGACCATAACTAATTTAACTTTCATATCCATGTATATACTAAGCATATTCAAGGCAAAGTCTCTCACGTAAACTTCTGAGGGCTTCTTAACTTATAAAGGCTTTGTCTGCCTTTTTTATATCGTTTTTTGCATATTGTTACTAAGCAATCAATAAGTAAACGTTGTTTTCTTTGTAAATGGGTACTTTCACTTGTGAAAGTCATTTAAAAAAGTGAAGATCCTTCTTAAATACATTACCTTTAGAAATGCAAGTAAAAGTATAACTTTGGTTTGTCACTTTAGTGATAGCATCTCCTTCCCATGGTGGACATTAAACATTTTTACTCTGCACATGTTAGGGCTATTATGTAGAAATGAACCCACTTGTTAATTAGCACATTTTATCAGTGCAATAACTTGGAAATGCTTACCAAAATGTGGATTCTTCTAAAACTCTTAGGATCAGTTTCTTAAACATTAGCTAAGCAGGGCCGGGAACTCATGTTTGAATTGTCAGTGGACTCTGTAATATCCTCGGTTCTGTCTCACCACAGCAAAAATTTGAAACGATGGATGGACTAGTGTTAGAGCTATTTATGTATGGGAGTGTGTAATTTCCCTGGTTCTGTCTCACCACAGCAAAAATTTGAAGCAACGGATGGACCAGTGTTACAGCTCAGTTTTATTTGGCAAGCAAAGGAAAATACATCCTCAAGGCAGGAGGGTGGGCCAACCCAAAAGACAGGAAGAGAAGAGAGGCCCACAGCTCAATTTTGGCTCTTCTTTTTATATTTTATTTCTCCTCCCCCTGAGCCTGCCCTGTGTAAATTGGGCTAGCCAGGAGAGCTGTTTGTTTCACCTGAGGTTCTCACTCCTGCCCTCAGACTTTTCTTTGTTCTATTTTCACGGGCTTTTACCTTTTTTGTCTTTTAGCCACCATCATTCTGGACTCTTTTTTCCTATGCTCAGTTCAGTTCAGTCGCTCAGTCGTGTCCGACTCTTTGCGACCCCATGAATCGCAGCACGCCAGGCCTCTCTGTTCATCACCATCTCTCGGAGTTCACTCAGACTCACATCCATTGAGTCCGTGATGCCATCCAGCCATCTCATCCTCGGTCGTCCCCTTCTCCTCTTGCCCCCAATCCCTCCCAGCATCAGAGTCTTTTCCAATGAGTCAACTCTTCGCATGAGGTGGCCAAAGTACTGGAGTTTCAGCTTTAGCATCATTCCTTCCAAAGAAATCCCAGGGTTGATCTCCTTCAGAATGGACTGGTTGGATCTCCTTTCCTATGCTAACTACCTAAAATTCCCCCCCTCAGGAGATGGGAGGCCCAATTCTTTGGGAATAGGGATGTCAGGTTCTCTCTGGCTAATTTCTGCTGAACTAGGATGGCGAGGGGCATTGGACCTCCCCCTCTTGCTAGTCTCAAGACTCAGAGTCCTTATAGTGGTGTCCATCTAAGGGTGAATGATATTTTCTATGGTCAGCTGTAGTTTTATATATCCTTGTTGAACTGGCACTGCACATTGTAGCTTGTTGACAAGCTAACCTGGGCAAAGACAAAACAGGTTAGACAATAGATAATATGTGGAGCAATCATAAGCAGCATCAATATGATAACAAAGATTAGTAGGGGCATTAGCCAACTCCAAATTCCCCATCTCCAGGAGAAGGATCCCCCAAAGAGAGATTGTAGTCACCCTAAGAATACTTCAGTTCATTCTTTGAGATCCTCTAGGATCTGAACACTTCTCAAGGACTGAAACTTTCTTAGCTGGAGGTATTTACACAGAAACAACACTTCTCATTCAAGATGGCTCAAGTCCCTTCTTGTTCAGGGATCAGGAGATCTATCTTCTGTCTACTTTGGAGTACAACCCCTGCCAAGCTGTGTTGACTTTTTAGAGCTATTCTGAGAAATCCTATCCCCAGAAACTTGATTTTGAGGGTGTTGATTAGAATGGCACTCATTTGTAGTCCTGAATAAGTATCTGAGATTTCCCACAGGCTCACAGGTGTATTGAGTGTACTCATCTGTTTTCTTCCATGTCTTGACTTGTGAGTAGTGAATCCAGGAGTCGTGTCCTGGTAACTTGACCACTGTAGGGGTAGAAAGTATTACAGGGTAGGGGTCCTTCCATGTGGGCTGGACCTGAGCCTTTGGGGACCCATCTTTCCAGACTTTAATTAGGACTTAAGTCTCGGGACCATATAGTGGTGGCTCTTTAGAATCTTTTGAGTCCTGGTTGACACCCCACAAGTGTATATCCTGTTGGATTTGCCCAATGGACATGGTATAAGACTGGAGGGGCTGAGCCTCTGGATCTAGGAAGAGGTCATTGACATAAACAAAAGGTCTCTCATAGAGAATCTCATAAGGACTAAGACCAACCTGTTCCTTAGGGGCAACACAGGTGTGGAGGAGAGTTACTGGTAAGGCCTCCTTCCATCCAAGGGAAGCCTCCTTCCATCCAAGGGAAGTCTCCTGGATTATCTTTCTTATCTCTGATTTTAAGAACTGGTTGGTTCTTTCTACTTTTCCTGAAGACTGAGGCCTCCAGGCACAATGGAGATAATAAGTAATGCCCAATGCTTCTTGGGTAGCTCAGTTAGTAAAGAAACTGCCTGCCGTTCTGGAGACCTGGGTTTGATTCCTGGGTCAGGAAGATCCCCTGGAGAAGGAAATGGCAACCCACCCCAGTATTCTTGCTTGGAAAATCCCATGGACAGAGGAGCGTGGCAGGCTACAGTCCATAGGTCGCAAGAGTTGGACACAAATTAGTGCTATCTTTCTTTCTTTTTTTCAATGCTTTAGAAACCCCTTGGGTGACCTTAGAAGTATATGATGTCCTATTGTCACTTTGTAATGACCCGGGTGGACCAAATCTCGGAATGATTCAATGGAGCAGTTTTTTTTACCCTCCTGAGCCTTTTCAGGGGCTTCCCTTGTGGCTCAGCTGGTAAAGAATCTACCTGCAATGTGGGAGACCTGGGTTCAATCCCTGGGTTGGGAAGATCCCCTGGAGAAGGAAAAGGCTACCCACTCTAGCATTCTGGCCTGGAGAATTCCATAGACAGTCCATGAGGTCACAAAGATTCAGACATGACTGATAACTTTCACTTTCACAGACTTCTCAGTCCAGGTAGGAAAATCTTCAATCCATCCTGTGAATGTATCTATCATGCCTAATAGATATTTATACCCTTGAGAAACTGGCATCTGGGTGAAGTCCATCTGCCAGTCTTCTCCTGGGTAGGTCTCACATTGTTGGATGGACTGGGCCAGCTGGGGTCTTTGAGCTCCTTAAGTAAAGTCACTCAGTGGTGTCCAACTCTTTGCGACCCCATGAACTGTAGCCTATCAGACTCCTCCATCCATGGGATTTTCCAGGCAAGAGTGCTGGAGTGCTGGATTGCCATTTCCTTCTCCAGGGGATCTTCCCTACCCAGGAATCGAACCCAAGTCGATTTGCAGGCAGACGCTTTACCATCTGAGTCACCAGCAAAGCCCTTGGGGGTTGCTTAATTAGCAAGTGGGAGGAGGGGAGACCACTTGCCTTATTGTTGTTTGGAGGCCTGTTCCTCTGAAGGACCTTTCTAGTAATCTTGGGAGGGCCTTCTCCCCTAAATGAATGGTGGAATGTTAGGAGTTGATAAACTTCCACTGCAGGTTCCCAGGCAGTAAAAGGAATCCCTCCTTTTGGAACTGCCCCATATGATCTTTTTAAAAGCCTTCGTTTTGACCTTTAAAAGTCTCACCTTCAGTGTATAAAGGAGTTTCTGGCAAATTAGTCTGTGGCACTAAGGTGGCAACCCCTATTGGTCATGGTTCTGTAATGCTGCTCTCTGAGCTGCCTGATTGGCCGTTTGGTTCCCTCATGCCACTTCTGTGCTACCTTTATGGTGCCCTTCACAATGGGAGATTGAAACCTCAGTGGGTAGATGGACTGTCTCTAAGACCCTAAGGATTTGATCACCATACTTGACTGGGGACCCTTGGGTAGTCAAGTGGCCTCTTTCTTTCCAAATAGTAGCATGTACATGTAACACCAGAAAGGCATACTTGGAGTCAGTGTAAATGGTCACACTTTTTCCTAAATCTCGAGTCAGAGCTATGAGCTCAGCTAATTAGGCTGAAGTAACCGGTGACAAAGATCTAGCCTCTATGGTCGCAAAATTGGAGACTACTACATATCTGCCTCTTCTTTTTTCATCCAAGATAAAGTTGCTTTCATCAGTATACCAGATTTCCTTAGGATTGGTCAGAGGATCTTCTGACAATCCCTCTCAGGGTTTAGTCCAGTGGTCCAAAGTTTCTAGGCAAGAGTGAAAGGGGAGAGAGCCCTCAGGGGTAGGCGGGAGGATAGCTGGGGTAAGAAAATCACAAGGGGATATAGTCAGGCCTGGATTTTCCATCAGCACTACTTGATATCTGAGGATCCTCTGATCAGACATCCGTAACTGGCCTCTCCCATTCAGGAGTTGCTTCACTTGGCAGCCGGTCAAAATAGTTAGTTTGTCCCCAAGAGAGAGTTTTAAAGAATCTTCTATCAGGACTGCAATAGCTGTAAGATTTTGAAGGCAGGGAAATATCTCTTACCATATCTCTTAATGAAGGGAATAGAGCACTCAGGGCCACCAGAAACTGGTGGGAAAATATTTGTCCATCCCAGCAACAAAGAAGTGCTCAGGTGAATCTTTTTGTAATTGTTTTTCCTGTAGCAACCAAAATGGTACAGGTTTGGGAAGAGAAGGCTCCATAGTAGGGGTCAGGACAGAGTAGTTAGCCCCTGTATCAACCAAGAAATTCTCGGACCTACCTACAATACCCAGTTGCACCCTTGGCTCCAGTCCCATGATGGTTATCTATGACAAGTAGGCTGGCTGGAGTGGGCCACTTTAGTCCTGTTGAACCATTGTGAGGGAAGGCTTGGTGCTTAACCTTGAGGCTCTTGGGTTCCAAGGGCAGAGTGCTGCCCAAATGATGGCTTTTGAAACAAGTCTTTTTAGGAGACTTGCCATGGGTTGGACACTCTTTGGCCTAATGTCCCACCTGTCTACAGATTAGGCATTTGCCTCATTCCTTGTCCTTCAAGGGCTCAGGATTTGAAATAGGGCTTCCCTGGAGGGAGGCCAGCATTTGGGCATGCCTTTTCTCTCTCCTTTTCTCCCTTTCCTGGGCCTTGGCTTTCCTCTCCTGTTCTCTGTTATAAAAGGTATTGGTGGCCATCTGGACCATTTCATCTAAAGAGGCAGCAGGGTCCTGCTGCCATAGCTGTTGTAACTTTATCCTGATGCCTGATGCACATTGGGACAGGACTTTGTCCTTTAAAATAACCTGTTCTTCATAAGCGTCTAACTCCAGATTGGTAAACTTTTGGAGGGCCTCTTTTAGCTTTTCCAGAAAGGCAGTGGAGTTCTCGATGGACTTCTGAGTTATTACTGAGACCAGGCACAGTCCCTCAAGTAATAGGCTTTTTTCTATTTCCATGGGTGGATTTCCTTAGCATTGAGCCTTTTTGAAGCTTATCCTACCCAGTACTGTTGCAACCTGAGAGGCAGGCATCCCCGGGTCAGGGTGCAGATTCCCATGCAGGTTGATGCATGACAACTTCATGGAGATCAAATCCCTGGGCAGGTTGAGGCATCTTGGCTTCCTAAGAATTGAGTCCCTGGACAGGTTGAGGCATGTCGATCTCCTGGGACCCCTGGACTGGAGGATCCCCAAGCAGGTCAAGGCATGACAACATTTTGAGGACCAGATCCCTAAGCAGGTTGAGGCAGGTCAACCTCTTGAGACCCCCAACTGGAGTTGGGTGTCCCCAAGATCTCTAGCATTACCAGTGCTGGGTAGGATTCAGGGGTTTTAATCTTAGCTCATTGCTGGTTTGTCCACCACAGATGGGAATAGATATCATGAAGTAAAGCAATCCAAGCCTATGTCCTGAGACTGAGAACCTGGTGAAACAGTCGTAAGACTTATCCTCTTATTGCTCTGAGGGAATGTAAGTCACTGATTTCTTCCCCTAGTCCTCCACAAGAGCAGTTTAGGTGCTTCCAATGATAAACATTTCATTGTCATAGACCCACTTTAGGTAATAACAGAAGTAATGACACAGGAGTGGGTTATCTGGTCCTATTAGGGGCATTAAGAGTATTTTAACAATAAGCTGGCTGGAGCAATGTTGTCTACAAGGAGGCAGGGTCCTGGTTGCAGGAGTTAGTAAGTGGCTTAAGAAAAATTGATAAGACAACAAACCAGATGTTCCATAAAAGTGGAGTGGAGGTTTGATCCAGAGGTATGTTTGTAACTTTAGGAGAAGGGTGGTAAGAGTTTGAGCCCAAACAGCCTGCAGGGCTAACTCCCAAGGTGACAAACACTGACCCAGGAAGCCCAGTTGCCCTTGAAGGGATGCCACCAACAGATGGATGCCTGTCACCTGTCCTAGCAAGTTCACTGAGACATGCTGCCGTTGCACATGTTGTAGGAAACATGGAAGATGAAGGCCTGAATACCTAGAGAGATTGCATATTACACAGTATTTCTCTCCCAAGGGCCAGCTATTTTCTGGTTGTCCCTCCAGAAGATTGTAGAGGCAACACTGGGCCTGGAAGGGGCTCAGGAAAAGAGCATTAAACAGGAAGGAAGGGAGCAGGGCACAACTTTTGAAAGAATGACATGGCCCAAGTGCATAACATGAACTGATTAAAATCAAATGGGTCCAAGATGGCAAGTCAAATTCAACTAAACCTTGATCCTCAATCTGAAAGCTAAATGACACACCCAGAGGTGCCAGGGCAGTTCCAAGTCACTGTCAAAACACCAAGGAGTGGGTGCTTCCCCAGTTGTCGGAATGATCCTTCTACTCATTAGCATATGAAATTACCCAACTTGCAAAATCTAACCACACCACATTCCAAGGCCGCCACACACTCACACACCCTCTGAGATGGCCCACAGCCTGTGGAGTGTGCTTCTCTCTAAATCTGAACAAATCCACCTCTTACCTATCACTGTGTCTCTCACTGAATTTTTTGCAATGAGACATCAAGAGCCTGAGCTTCATTAGGTCCAGAAGCCCAAACCATGGGTTTTGGCTGAGCTCAAGTCCCAGCCGGACGCAACTGGGTGACTAAGCATAGCAGAGTCCCTACCATGTGGGTTTGAGCAGTTTTAAACACAACTTTTAGAAATGGAAAGATGATGACCTGCCCAATACTTCTTCAGCAGTGGCATAGATGGAGAGAGGAGGTGAAGGACAGAAGAAAAAAGCAGTGGGAAAAATGTGCCGAGGAATCTCCTTTATAACCTGCCAGAAAATCTGCTAAATACCTAACCTGTGCTCAGTTTTCATTGGCCTGATCCTTGGCACAAAGGTTAAGGACAGAACTCCCACCCACTTGGACGACAGCTACCAAGCAGCACCTGCCAGAGTCCCTCAGTTGCACCCACTGCTGCTTGCCTGTTGACAGGGATGGGGTTTGAGGAAACAAGAAACGAGAGATCACAAAGGAATTAAAATTTTGTTAGCCATATGTCCTTCCAGCCATAGGAGCAAGGACCTCCTACCTTAACTGGAGGTCTTCTGGAATCTGAGACTGAGCCGCATGAGCTTTCTGCCAAGTTCGTTTTTGCTGTCCCAGTTTCCAGCACACTGGCCTTCTTATCACTTTCCCTGTCTGCATTTTCTTCATGTTCTGCTTCCATCGCATGAGCTTTCCTGAGTTGGGCTTCTGCTATGCTTGGCCTTCGCCTTGTTGGGGCCGAGCCAAGATTGTTTCAGCCAGGTTCAATCTGAGAAATGGCACCATATATGTCAGAGGACTTTGTAATTTCCTCGGTTCTGTCTCGCAGCAGCAAAAATTTGAAGCGACAAAGGGACAAGTGTTACAGCTCAGTTTTATTTGACAAGCAAAGGAAAAATACATCCTCAAGGAGTGAGGATGGGATAACCCAAAAGACAGGAAGAGAAGAGAGGCCCACAGCTCAATTTTGGCTCCTCTTTTTATATTTTATTTCTCCTCCCCTGAGCCTGCCCTGTGTAAATTGGGCTAGCCAGGAGAGCTGTTTGTTTCACCTGAGATTCTCACTCCTGTCCTCAGATTTTCCTTTGTTCTATTTTCATGGGCTTTTCCCTTCTTTTAGCCACCATCATTCTGGACTCCTTTTTCCTATCCTAACTACCTAACATAATGAATAGCAATCTGCAGCTTTTTTCAGCATTCTGGAATTATGAGGACCATGTTTTCTAGCAAGCACTATCAGAGCCTAACTAATGTCACTGAATATCAGCTCCAAATGTTTTCTCAATCAGATTTGATTGGTCCATCCTGGGCAGATTTCTAACCAGCTCACTAAGGTAAGGCCAGTAGGGCAAGGCCAGAATCCCTCCTTCTTCAGAGAAAGGTGATCTAGTCTAAGGAGATTCAGTTAGTGATTAGCTCTCTAGAGCACCTGGTAGTTTGGCAATGATTTATTTCAGTCAATACTGCAAAATCTTTCTTTCCTATAACAGTAAAAAGAAAAAGGAAGCAAGTTTAGAGCAGTGGTTTTCAAAATCTTTCTTGCATTCTGACATTACAGTACCCAGAAATTTGGGGAATGCAGAGGCTTCTTTGTTTTAATAAAGAATTACACAGGAATGAAATAAAATTCAAATCAACAGCAAAACAACAAACTAAATCAAAGTGTTAAAAGATACTTAATAGTAATTCAACCTATATATAGCTACCAACAAGGATTGTGTAGTAGTCATACTTCTTACAGAAACACTGGGGTGGGATCTTCCATGTACTAGTAATGTGGGGCTTTTGCTTTTGGTAATCCTTAAAATCTCAATGCTTTGTTAGCATATAGCTCAATTTCCATTGTAATGAAAGTATATAGAATTGCAAGTCATTTGGTGAAGAAAAAAAAAAAACTAAACTAAATACAAAACTTACTGTTCTTATTTTATTTTTTCCTGAAGTTGGGGAAATAATCATGGACTACCAGGACATTAAAGATGGTATGTAGGAAAACACTGCTCCTGATATGTAGTTCAATAATTAATTTCATTTCTGACAGTTAAGAACTGAGTCAAGTCTTGGCTAGATTCCTTGGGTGATAAACTCTGTGAGACCACATTATCTATGAAAGTGAAAGTGAAAATCACTCAGTCGTGTCTGATTCTTTGCAACCCCATGGACTATACAGCCCATGGAATTCTCCAGGCCAGAATACTGGAATGGGTAGCCTTTCCCTTATCCAGGGGATCTTCACAAACCAGGGATCAAACCCAGGTCTCCTGAATTGCAGGTGGATTCTTAACCAGCTGATCCATAAGGGAAGCCCAACACTATCTATGGATAAGAAAATTGGAAAGGCAAGAAAATATATTTAAAAATTTTGGCTGTCTCTCTTTTAAAATCTCTCCTTCCTTGTCAGATTTCTTCCTTCCCCTTACCCAACATAGTGAATATACAAGGAAAAGAAAAGTTGTAATTGCTTCCTAATTGATTATCTCTGTATATCTACCTATCATATCATATGAATGGCTTTTTTCTTTACTTAAGACTGACTTTTATCTTTACATGAAGTCCAGTATCTAATTTGTATGACTTTGTTTGCTTTTGTTTTGTTTTTCTTTTATATCCTGAATAGTATGTATGTCAGGAAGTGTCTTTGTCTCAGAATGCAGAATTGCACTGCTTTTGCATTTTCTAGATACTTTGCTTCCAATCAGAGATAAAATTTGTAGTTTAAACATCTCATGATATTAATCTTCAATAAAGCTTCCTGAATTTGATCAATTATCAAAAAAAAAAAAAAAATACTACTCCAAAAACTTAAGACACAGAGAGTATAGGCTTCTGACTATCAAACCTAAAATAATGGGAATGTTTCAGAACAGTATTTTTGTTTTAAGTAGTTTGACTGTGGTCTAAATTCTTGGTGGAAAATGGAGAAACACACAGACTTACAAATCTGCCTGAGGAAAAATAATTCCTAGACATTAAACAAAAATGTTAATCAGTGATTAACTACTCATAGAAATTATTATTAATTGCATTAAATAGCTACTTTACATGATATTTCATCCAATATATTTATCTTTTTGTTATCACTTACCATGAGAGTTAGGAAATGTTCTTCATAATGTTACCATTTAATAATCAATGAGATATATTTAGATAGAACCACAAAAGACCCTGAATACCAAAACAATCTTGAGAAAGAACAAACCTCAAGATATTATGCTCCCAGATCTCAAACTATACTACAAAGCTACAGTAATTAAAGTTCTGTTGTATTGGCACAAAAACAACCACACAGAGCAATGGAACAGAATAGAGAGGCCAGAAATAAACCTATACTTATACAGTCAAATAATCTATAGCAAAGATGGCAAGAATATACAATGAGGGGAAAGATAGGTTCTTAAATAAATGGCATTGAGACAGCTGGACAGCTACATGTAAAAGAATCAAACGGATTGCTTTCTCACATCATATACAAACATTAACTCAAGTGGATTAAAGACAAATGCAAGACCTGAAACCATAAAAGTCATAGAAGAAAACATAGGCGGTATGCTTTTGGAGATAGGGGTTAGTAATATTTTTTTTGATTTGTCCCTTTTAGGCAAGTTTGACAAATGCAAAATTAAAAAATGGGACTGCTTCAAACTAAGAAAAGCAAAAGATTTTACATAACAAAGAAGTGAGTGAAGTCGCTCAGTCATATCCAACTCTTTGTGACCTCATGGACTGTAGCCTACCAGGCTCCTCTGTCCATGGGAATTTTCCAGGCAAGGGTACTGGAGTGGGTTGCCATTTCCTTCTACAGGGGGATCTTCCCAACCCAGGGATTGAACCTGGGTCTTGTGCATTGCAGGCAAACGCTTTACCATCTGAGCCACCAGGGAAGCCATACCAAAAGGATATCACCAACAAAATGAAAAGGCAAACTACTGATTGGGAGAAGATATGTAAGAAATGTAAGTTGGTATAATCACCATGTAAAATAGTATGGAGGTTCTCAGAAAATTAAAAGTAGAATTAACATATAGTACAATAATCTCACTTCTGACCATTTACCAGAAGGAAATGAAGATACTAATGCAACAAGATATATGCACCTCCCGGTTCACTGTAGCATTATTTACAATAACCAAGACATGGAAGTAACCTAAGTGTCCATGGATAAATGACTGGATAAAGAATATTGGAATATTACTTTGTAATGGAATATTACTCAGACAAAAAAAAGAATGAAATTTTCCCATTTGCAACAACATGTTTGGACCTAGAAGTTATTATGCTAGGTAAAATAAGTCAGACAAAAAATTGCAAATATTCTATGATTTTACTTTTATATGGAATCTAAAAAGCAAAGCAAACACAACAAAACAAGAAATACAGCCATAGATACAGTGAACAAACCAGTGGTCACAGGGTGGCAGCGGAAGTTAGGACAACTGGCGAAACAGATAAAGGAGATTAAGAGGTACAAACTTCTAGTTATAAAGTAAATGTTACAGGAGTGTATGTACAACATCGAGAACAGAGTCAATAACATTGTAATAACTTTGTATGTTGACAGACGGTAGTTGACAGATGACCACTAGACTTATCATGGTGACCATATTATAATATAAAAAATAAAATAAAATCACTGTTGTGCACCTAAAGCTAATATGCTATTGTAAGTTAATTATACTTTAATAAAAAAACAGATAAGCAATAGATAATTATCAGTCTTCAATTACAGAGTTGTTGAATTAAAACTATTGCATTAAACCAGTGTTAAACCAGAATTTTATTTGGAAAACAATTTTACATGTAACTTTTCAGAAAAGCAATCCACTACTTCTGCTTAAAAGAGACCATATCTTTGGAATCATGCTTATTCAAAAAATTGCTTTCAAACCCGAATTAAACTATTCTCTCTCTGTCTCTGTCTCTCTGTCTCTCTCTGTCTCTGTTTCTCTCTTTTAGCTACCATGTACTGGTACTGAGTGTTTACTATTGGCAAATATTGCATTAAACAGGTAACATACTATCTAGTGTAATTCTTACAGTACCTTCTCAGATAATTATTATCATCCACATATAAAACTAGTCAATCTAATCACACTAGGACCACAGCCTTGTCTAACTCAACGAAACCAAGCCATGCCTGTGGGGCAACCCAAGATGGGCGGGTCATGGTGGAGAGGGCTGACAGAACGTGGTTTGACATTGTACAGGAGACAGGGATCAAGACCATCCCCATGGAAAAGAAATGCAAAAAAGCAAAATGGCTGTCTGGGGAGGCCTTACAAATAGCTGTGAAAAGAAGAGAAGCAAAAAGCAAAGGAGAAAAGGAAAGATATAAGCATCTGAATGCAGAGTTCCAAAGAATAGCAAGAAGATAAGAAAGCCTTCTTCAATGATCAATGCAAAGAAATAGAAGAAAACAACAGAATGGGAAAGACTAGAGATCTCTTCAAGAAAATTAGAGGGAACATTTCAAGCAAAGATGGGCTCAATAAAGGACAGAAATGGTCTGGACCTAACAGAAGCAGATTTTATTAAGAAGAGGTGGCAAGAATACACCGAAGAACTGTACAAAAAAGATCTTCATGACCCAGGTAATCATGATGATGTGATCACCAATCTAGAGCCAGACATCTGGGAATGTGAAGTCAAGTGGGCCTTAGAAAACATCACTAAGAACAAAGCTAGTGGCGGTGATGGAATTCCAGCTGAGCTGTTTCAAATCCTGAAAGATGATGCTGTAAAAGGGCTGCACTCAATATGCTAGCAAATTTGGAAAACTCAATAGTGGCCACAGGACTGGAAAAGGTCAGTTTTCCTTCCAATTCAAAAGAAAGGCAATGCAAAAGAAGGCTCCAACTACTGCACAATTGCACTCATCTCACATGCTGGTAAAGTAATGCTCAAAATTCTCCAAGCCAGGCTTCAGCAATACGTGAACCGTGAACTCCCTGATGTTCAAGCTGGCTTTAGAAAAGGCAGAGGAACCAGAGATCAAATTGCCAACATCCGCTGGATCATGGAAAAAGCAAGAGAGTTCCAGAAAAACATCTACTTCTGCTTTATTGACTATGCCAAAGCCTTTGACTGTGTGGATCACAATAAACTGTGGAAAATTCTGAAAGAGATGGGAATACCAGACCACCTAACCTGCCTCTTGAGAAATCTGTATGCAGGTCAGGAAGCAACAGTTAGGACTGGACATGGAACAACAGACTGGTTCCAAATAGGAAAAGGAGTCCGTCAAGGCTGTATATTGTCACCCTGCTTATTTAACTT
>SJYT01063462.1:0-26532 GCA_006410635.1 Cephalophus harveyi | reverse complement strand
TGCTGCGATTCATGGGGTCTCAAAGAGTCTGACACGACTAAGCGACTGAACTGAACTGAACATACAAAAAAGAAAATCGATACATAAACAGCTAAGATGACAGTCCTATACCATATGGAAAAATTGGAATCAAATTCTTTGCCTCTCTGGCTCTAAAATGGTGTTCTTAACTACAAAGAAGCTTTCCTCAAGAGTGACAAAAGTGAATCCCTTGCCTTTGCCTGCAGAAAAATAAAGTACTAAAGACTAAAACCTATGCTTTAAATTTATGTAGGGAAGAGAACCTACATTTCTTTTCTTTCCTTTAAAGGAGGTTTGGGGCATGACTCAAAACTGACAACCAAAGGTGAAGTAAATATTGATAATATCCTGGGTGGTTGAATGGGCTTCTAATTTTTTATTGCTATTCAGGAGGTGTCACTCAAACTAGATTCCTTTATTGCAGCAGTGCTGTGAATCACTGTCATAAATTTTCTGTTTGTACAGTTTTCCCTCTCATATTGTCAAGTATCTCATGGTTTTATTAGTGGCTTGCCTGTAATTAGATTCCAGGTACAGACTTACACTCATCTTTCCAGTCAGGAAATCAGAAAAGCTATCACTTGTCTTCTGCTATTCTGCTGAATTCAGTTTGGGATATAAGACATGTTAGTGGTAATTTTGTTTGTGGTTCACACACTACCCAGTGACAATGGACTCTGCTCTCTGATGTTTCTATAACTTCCCTTCATTTGGGATTTTGTTCCACTTGAACTTTTATGCTTTTAAGTAATAATCTCTCATGTTTTTGGAACTATATATATTGAAATCAGAAAGAACTTAAAAAATGTGTGATCATCTTTGTATAGCTATCATTTGAACTCTCATATGAGCCTTCAGTATTCTCAGATAACTCAAAGTGTTTATCTTTATAACATTTTTGTAATTTATGGCATCAGGAGGATTTAATTTTAAATAAAGCAGCCTTCCTGTGAACAAAATGCCCAGAGATAAGTGATTAGTTTTCTTTTCCTGAAAACCACAAATTAATGGCGTACATTTCTTTTTATTTATAATTCTATTGTCTAAGTACGCACTGTAAAGTACAGCTCTTGATGATGCGTGTTTACTTCCTTCTTTACACCCAGATGAAACTCAAATGACATAATTTGGGTTTAGATAACTTTGAAAAATCTGTCGGTGAATCTGATAAGGTTATATTTATGAACACCTTGTTCCCAGGGACTATCAAGCAGAAATAGTAAAGAAGCCTAAATAAACATATTTTACCACAAGAAAAGCCAACAATACCATTACAATCTATCAGACCTTGAAGTGGCTGTCTTTTACCTCTGTAAGAAAACATGGCGGTTCTTTTTTTTTCCTTATCTGTCCAGGGACTCACAATTCATGACACATATGCACTTCAGAACAAATTAAGGTAAAAAGATGCTCAGATATTAATGAAAATCCCTCATTTTCTTTTGATTAATTAAAAGGGTTTTAGGAGAAAACTAATAATGGTCCACAGGGAAGAAAAAGCCATTAAAGTCATGGAATATATATTAGCAATTATCCTACTTTATTTACAACCCATTTTTCTTCTGAAAAGAGGAATGCATAAAATATATAAATTGTCATAAAATAATAAATATATGTAAAATTCATGAAAATCTGAAAACAGTTTTTGAATATAATGATATTATTAAGAATTAAAATAATTCAGTAATTTTCAGCCACCAAAATATATGAGATGAGCTTTCAAATAATGTTAAATAAGTAAAGTAGGATTGTAATTGAATGCAGCCCTAATTAGACTTTTCTCATTTTGATCTTCATTTAAACATCTTCTAATTCCCTTTTACAGAAAAACATAGATTAGAAATTGGTATAAAGCTATGAACAACCAGGCAAATTTATGGAGTATGAAATACCAAAATGGTTTTCTTCAGGTAAAAGTAGGAACTTTAAATTTCAACAAATGTTAACAGTGTAGTTCTGATCTAGATTTGCTCTGGATGTTTACAGATCCATTTACTTAAAAATGGAATAGTTCCCCCAAAATTGGATTTTTTGGTGTCTGGCCTGGAATTTGAGTTGTAATCTAGGAGAATTCCTGGTTGGAGTCCCAGGCTTTCAACTAATGCTGTGACTGTACATTTGAATGCTGAAGTTGACTTTAATTGACTTTAGACACATGGGTTAAGCACAGGATTAAACCTAGTACATTTTCCTGAAACAAAGATCTGCTCTGAAATGAACCCAAATGCAGATAATAGTTACTAAATATTTATTTAGCAACTTTAATGAATAGCACATTTTCTTACTGGGCTTCCCAGGTGGCTCAGAGGTAGAGATTCTGACTACAATGAAGGAGACTTAGGTTTGCTCCATTGGTCAGGAAGATCCCCTAGAGTAGGAAATGGCAACCCACTTCAGTATTCTTGCTTGGAAAACTCCATGGACAGAGGAGCCTCCATACAGTCCATGAGGTCGAGTGACTGAGCAACAAGAACAATAATGTATTTATTTATTTATTGCTTGTGATGGGTCTTCATTGCTATGTACAGACTTTCTCTAGTTGTGGAAAGTGGGGGCTGTTCTTCATTACAGTGTGCAAGCTTATCACTGCAGTGACGTCTCTTGTCGCGAACCACAGGTTCTATGGGCATGGACTTCAGTACTCCCAGTATACAGGCTAAATTGTGGTCAACAGGCTTAATTGCTCTAGAGCATGTGGAATCTTCCCAGACCATGGATCAAATCTATGTCCCTTTGCCTGGCAGAAGGATTCTTATCCACTGTATCACCAGGAAAGTCCAACAATATATATATTTCAAGTTTTTCAACAATGAAATTTACATGAGTTATATCAAATAGTGCTTTGATTACCTGCACCATTTATTAAGAAAATATATGCTGCCATGACAAGCAAGACCTTAAATTTCAGTAATTAATACCATAATGTCTGTTTTTCATTCACATACATTACATATTCCTGATCAGTGAACAACCTTCCATATTGTCAGTCATGGAGTCAACTCCTTCTATCTTATAGTTTTGTCCTTTTCTGGATCCATAAGGCATTCTCTACTCAGCAAAAGGAAAGAAAAAGAAAGAGAGGAGGATGACCACAGTAGTTTTTAATTGGTTAGCCCTGCAAGTTGTGTTGACATTTTTGTCTAAACTCAATTGGCCAGAATTTAATCACATGGGCTTTATCCAATTGAAAGAGAGGCGAAAAAGAAAGAAACGTATTTTATTTTTTAAAAGCTTCTAGTAATCTGCCATATCATCTAAGAAGTTTGCTCATGCTGGAATTTATGCACTCAGCTTTTGATAAAAATAATATGTGAGCAAGAGAGATTAAAATTGCTATTTATATTAGTAGCTATTGTATCATTCCTATTTAGAATTGACTTATCCACTTCATGAGAAAACACTAAAGTTTTCTTCTTTTTTTTTTTTTTTTTATCATATAGACCTAAATCAAGAGGGGTGATTAGTTGGATTGTAAAGTATCTTTGCCAACAAAGGTCCATCTAGTCAGAGCTATGTTTTTTCCATTAGTCATGTATGGATGTGAGAGTTGGGCCATAAAGAAAGCTGAGCACCGAAGAATTGATGCTTTTGAACTGTGGTGCTGGAGAAGACTCTTGAGAGTCCCTTGGACAGCAAGGAGATCAAACCAGTCCACCCTAAAGGAAATCAGTCCTGAATATTCACTGGAAGGACTGATGCTGAAGCTGGTATCCAATGCTTTGGCCGCCTGAAGCAAAGAACTCATTTCAGAAGACCCTAATGCTGGGAAAAATTGAAGACAGACGGAGAAGGGGACAACAGAGGATGAGATGGTTGGATGGCATCATCGACTCAATGGACATGAATTTGAGTAAGCTCCAGGAGTGGGTGATGGACAGGGAGGCCTGGTGTACCGCAGTCTATGGGGTCGCAAAGAGTTGGATACAACTGAGTGACTGAACTGAACTAAATTGAAAGTATCTAAAATTTAAGACATATTCAAGTTAACTAAGTCTGTCTGGATGTTTTGATACAGGGAACTATTTCACTATTTCATTGTGTTACATGTAACCTTTCCAAACAGTGATATTATCTTTGTGAATTTCATATGTTCATTACTGAAAGAATATTTGTTGCTAAATATTAAAGAGCACATACTATGAGGTAGCCAGATCTAAGATATTGAAAAAAACATTAAATGTACCTGAAATACAGGAGTACATTTCTTAATTGCACAAAAGTATTATATAAGAAAGTACATCTCATATAAACCAGTTTATAAGAGATCAGCCCTGGGTGTTCTTTGGAAGGAATGATGCTAAAGCTGAAACTCCAGTACTTTGGCCACCTCACGCGAAGAGTTGACTCATTGGAAAAGACTCTGATGCTGGGAGGGATTGGGGGCAGGAGGAGAAGAGGACGTCAGAGGATGAGATGGCTGGATGGCATCACTGACTCGATGGACGTGAGTTTGAGTGAACTCCGGGAGATGGTGATGGGCAGGGAGGCCTGGAATGCTGTGATTCATGGGGTTGCAAAGAGTCGGACACAACTGAGTGACTGGACTGAACTGAACTGAACTGAATAAGAAATATAACAACCAAGAAAATATGTAATGCAATTTATTTCTAGTAATTTAAGTGGTGGATGTATTATCCAAAGACATGACTATGGGCTGAGTTGTGCTCTCCCAGGTTCTTACAGGAGAAAAGGAAAGATAAACCCATCTGAATGCAGAGTTCCAAAGAATAGCAAGGAAAGATAAGAAAGCCTTTTTAAGTGGACAATGCAAAGAAATAGAGAAAAACAATAGAATGGGAAAGATTAGAAATCTCCTCAAGAAAATGAGAGATACCAAGGCAATGTTTCATGCAAAGAAGAGCACAAAAAATGACAAATGATATGGACCTAACAAAAGCAGAAGATATTAAGAAGAGGTGGCAAGAATATACAGAGGAACTATACAAAAAAGATCTTAACGACATAGATAAGCATGATGGTGTGATCACTTACCTAGAACTAGACATCCTGGAGTGAGAAGTTAAGCAGGCCTCAGGAATCATTAGTACAAACAAAGCTACTTGAGGAGATGGAATTCCAGGTGAGTTATTTCAAATCCTAAAGATAATGCTGTGAAACTGCTGCTGTCTATATGCCAGAAAATTTAAAAACTCAGCAGTGGCCACAGGACTAGAAAATGTCAGTTTTCATTCTAATCCCAAAGAAGGGTTTTCGAACGCAAGCAAAGTAATGCTCAAAATTCTCCAAGCTAGGCTTCAACAGTACATGAACTGAGAACTTCCAGATGTTCAAGCTGGATTTAGGAAGGACAGAGGAACCAGAGATCAAATTGTTAACATCTGTTGGATCATAGGAAAAGCAAGAGAATTCTAGAAAAATATCTACTTCTGCTTCACTGACCATGCTAAAGCCTTTGTGTGAAGCACAACAAGCTGTGGAAAATTCTTCAAGAAATGGGAATTCCAGACCACCTTACCTGCCTCCTGAAAAACCTGTTTGAAGGTCAAGAGGCAATAATTAGAACCAGACATGGAACAACAGACTGGTTCCAAATTGGGAAAGAAGAACATCAAGACTGTGTATTGGCATCCTGCTTATTTAACTTATATGCAGAGTACATCATGAGAAATGCTGGGCTGGATGAAGCACAAGCTGGAATCAAGATTGCCAGGAGAAATACCATAACCTCAGATATGCAGATGACACCACCCTTATGGCAGAAAGTGAAGAGGAACAAAAGAGCCTCTTGATGAAGGACTAAGAAGAAAGTGAAAAAGCTGGCTTATAACTCAACATTCAAAAAATGAAGATCATGGAATCCAGTCCCATCATTTGATGGCAAATGGATGGGGAAACAATGGAAACAGTGAGAGACTTTATTTTCTTGGGCTCCAACATCACTGCAGATGGCGACCTCAGTCATGAAATTAAAAGACACTTGCTCCTTGGAAGAAAAGCTATAACAAACCTGTTGTGTGTTAGCTGCTCAGTTGTGCCTGATTCTTTGTAACCCCTTAGACTGTAGCCTGCCAGACTCCTCTGGCCGTGGGATTTTCCAGCAGGAATACTGGAGTGGGTTGCCATTTCCTCCCCCAGGGGATCTTCCCAACCCAGGGATTGAACGTGGATCTCCTTCATTTCAGGCAGATTCTTTACTGTCTGAGCCACCAGGAAAACCCATTATAAACCTAGAAAGCGTATTAAAAATCAGAGACATTGTTTTGCCAGCAAAGGTCTGTCTAGTCAAAGCTATGGTTTTTCTGGTAGTCATGTATGGATGTGAGAATTGAACCATAAATAAGGCTGAGTGCCGAAGCATTGATACTTTTGAATTACAGTGTTGGAGAATACTCCTGAGAGTTCCTTGGACTGTAAGGAGATCAAACCAGTCAATACTAAATGAAATCAATCCTGAATATTCTTTGGAGGGATTGATGCTGAAGCTGAAGCTCCAAAACTTCGGCCACCTGATATGAAGAGCCAAATGATTGGAAAAGACCCTGATGCTGGGAAATACTGAAGATAGGAGCAGAAGGGGATGGCAGAGGATGAGATGGTTGGATAGCATCACGGACTCAATGGACATGAGTTTGAGCAAGCTCTGGGAGATGGTGAAGGATAGGGAAGTCTGGCATTCTGCAGCCCATGGGTTTGCAAGAAGTCAAACATGACTTAGTGACTGAAAAACAACAAAATTTCTTATGTTAAAACTTTAACCCCCAATACCTCAGAATGTGACTATATTTGGAAATGGGCCCTTTAAAGATTTAATTATGCCAAAATTAGCCATTAGGATGAGCCCTAACCCAGCATGACTGGTTTCCTTGTAAGTGGAAATTTGGACACACAAAGAAAGTTCAGGGACACATTCACACCAGAGAAAGATCATTTGAGGCTACAGTAAGACATTAAAAATATATAATCATAAAAGATTATACCCTTCTCAATTTTTAATTAGATAAACTGACAAAAATCATTGAGAATATAGAAATCTGCACAGCATGATTCACAAATGATGAACTGTTGTATGAGGAACATTGCATCCTCAACATCAGAGCATTTCCAATACTGACCTTATATAGGGACATAAAGTAAGCTCAATTTCAAAGGGCTGAAATACTAAATGAAATGCTTAGGAATACAATGACATTATGCTAGAAATCAATAACAGAAGGATAACTAGAGTATCACCAAATGTTTGAGGACTGCACTTCTAAATAATTCATGAATAAAAAAGAAATTTCAATAATAGCCAACATATATGAAAATCTTGATGAAAAGACATATATCTCAAAAACATAGCTTAATAAAACATGAGAATAAACAAAAATCTGAATAGTCATGTATATTAAAAACATTAAATATGGAATGAAACCTTTGCCTCATTAGTCACCAGAGAAAAGCAAAACAAAACCCAAATTATCCCTTGATATACTCACTAGAACTGCTAAGTTTCAAAAGATAGAAAATGATAAGCTTTGCCCTGATATGGATCTACTGGAACTTCCATATATTACTGGGGATGTAATTTTGTGCAACCACTTTCCACATGAAAAAATAAGAAATCATCTCACACATAAGATTGAACAAAAGAAGCATGACACGAAACAGTTCATACTCTACATGTGATTCCATCTATATTACATTCAAAAATACAAATATATGCCCCCTATGGTGTAGAAGAGAGGGGATGCTGTTAAGAAAGGCATACATAAGGGACTCAGGACTTATGTAATGTTCAATTTATTGAACATAATGAGTATACTCATTTTTATCAAGTTAATTATTTTTTGTTTGTGTACCTTAACAAATGTCCATAAAATAATATTAGATATAATAGTTATTTCACATACATTAATGACCATTATAAAATTCTCTGGACTCTTTGTTATAAAACAAACAAACTGTAATTACCTGAATTGAACAGCTCACTGTGAATTAATCAAGGACAAATGAAGCTGTGAAATATCTAAAACATAACAAAAAGAGCAGTTGAGAATTTAAGCTGGAGAAAGATTATTCCAAACTTATTTCAGAATCTGAAAAAATATAATTTGTTACAGAAACAGAGAAGAAAAATAAAAATTATGGCAAGTTTTGAAGAGGGCATTTTATACAACTATAGCATAAAACCTGTATAGAGTTTGATTTCCCTATCAGACATGAAGAATAGAACTTGTGAATTTAAAAAAATCAATTGAGACATTGTTGTTCTTACTAATTAACAAGGAAGTGTTAATGTGCTATTTAACACTTGGTTTTAACTACTAAACAGATGAAAATAAACTGGGAAAGACTGGGCCCAAACTGTAAAAAGGCCTCAGGAAATCTGTGCAAACAATAATTTATAGTGCTGCTACTTTCCCCACTTAGGCAACTTAACTTCCACTAGTTTCAGCCTTCAAAGCTTTGGTCTCATTTACCTGCCTAGATGGGGGCCAGTTCCAGGAGGTAAATCTTCATTAGTTCAGTCTAATATGAATAGTAGTTGTAGCCTCCTTGTTAGCGAATAAGAATAAAAAAGAATGTGTTGCCTTTCTTCTCTTTTTTTTTTTTTAACCAATGAGAGTACTTCATGAAAAGGTAGCTCTGAAAGAGATAGGAAAAATTAGGCCTTTATTTTCCCCCCTGACTTTGAACACTGTTGTGCCCAGAGGTACTATGACCAATATACTCCATGAAGACAGAAAATCTACATTTCTGAGAAGAAAAAAATATATATATATTATTGTTTAAGTGTAACATTAACCAGTCACTAAGGCATCCTACCATTTTTTTACTACAAGATAATGCATCTTCTGTTTGTTTAACTCAGTGATTTTCAAAGTATGATCCCCAGATCAGCAACATCCACATAACCTGGGAACTTGTCAGAAATTCCTAGACACCACCCCTAACCTACTGAATCAGAAACACTGGGCAAGTGATCTTGATGGCCCTGTAAAGTTTGAGAACCACCAGTTTAAGTCGTTTTGATTTGGGTTTTCTGTTACTTGTGGTCAAAACTTCCTACTTTTACAAGGGAGCTCAGCTGGTAAAGAATCCACCTGCAATGGTGGATTGAATCCCCAGTTCAATTCCTGGATGGGGAGGATCCCCTGCAGAAGGGATAGGCTACCCATTTCAGTATTCTTGGGCTTCCCTGGTGGCTCAGATAGTAAGGAATCTACCTGCAATGTGGGAGACCTGGGCTTGATCCCTGGGTAGGGAAGATACCCTGGAGGAGGGCATGGCAACCCACTCCAGTATTCCTTTCTGGAGAATCCCCACAGACAGAGTAGCCTGCCTAATTATGAGAAAACAGACATAAAGAATACTTATAAAGAGCAAAGGTACAAATAAACTTCATGAATTTTCTTCTATGTTAATTATACCTCACCTACAAAAAACCAAGATTGAGTGTATTCCTCAAAGTCTATGCTACATAGCTTAAGCACTTCTGAATCTAACAGTAGATTCATAAGCAAATATCTCAAGGTCTCAGTATCATCATTATTATTGATTATTTATATTAGTTAAGATCATTGCATTTATGATTGCCCTCCAGTATTAAAAGGTAAAGGAACAGAGTACTCAATAGGCCTGTTTCTACCTTCTTTTAGAAATCACTGAAAATTGATGAGCATAATGAAGAAATGAAACTACAAATACTTTATCTTTCCAAAATTACAAGACATTCTTAATAATAACCCTCATTATTTTCCAAAGAACTGTCAAATAGACCAAAATAGCAGAGAGGTGCAGGGAAAGATCAAATGAGAAAACTTTCAGTCCCTTGAACTTCAAGGAGATCAAACTGGTCAATTCTAAAGGAAATCAACCCTGAATATTCATTGGAAGGACTGATGCTAAAGCAGAAGCTCTAATACTTTTTGATCACCTGATGCAAAAGATTTACTCATTGGAAAAGACTCTGATGCTGCGAAAGATATAGGGCAGGAGGAGAAGGAGATGACAGAGGATGAGATGATTGGGTGGCATCACAGACTCAATGGATATGAGTTTGAGCAAACACCAGGAGATAGTGAAAGATAGGGAAGACTGGCATGCTGCAATCCATGGGGTCGCAAAGAGTCAAACATGACTTAGTGATTGAACAACAGATCTCAAAAAAGTCAGCAGATCATAGCTATCCTTGAGTAGCACCTGCATTCAAGGAGCAAAACCAATAACCATTTTTTTGTTTAAAATATTTTGTTTAAAACAGAGAAAATGGAACATCCTTGCTGGTGGGAAAATACCATATGGCACCAAAGTGTACCAATGATTCTGCAAGGAAATACATACATACATTTGGCATTATTAGAGAGACTGGAGACAAACTAGATGAGAGAAACATGGGAGTTTGGAGCATTTATAGCTGTTGATTTTATTGGCTATGGAAAAGTTGTGATTAAAATTAACCTCTCATATATCCAACATGAGAGCTTCCCAGGTGGCGTTAGTACTAAAGAACCCTCCTGCCAATGCAGGAGCTGCTAAGAGATGTGGGCTCAATCTCCGGGTCAGGAAGATTCCCTGGAGATGGGCAGGGAAATCCACTCCAGAATTCTTGCCTGGGAAATCTCATGGGCAGAGGATCCTGGCGGGCTACAGCTCATAGGGTCGCAGAGAGTTGGACACAACTGAAGCGACTTAGCATGCACATACCCAGCTTGGCCTCTTGGGTATCTTAGTGTACCAAGGTGAATTCCTTCTAGCCAAAAGACTGCTGTGGTGCTTGTCTTACAAAATTTGCTGCAAATTTATTCAAACAATGAAACTGAACCAGCATAGGATCTTTTCCAAAATATTAGAAAGTAAGAGATGAAGGCTAGAAACAACATCTAAAAAAACAGAATAATAAAAATGTCAAAGTTTTTTTAATTAATAAAATAAACAGTTTAAAACAAATATATAAGACTGAAGAAAAATATATTATTGGTACAGAGAAATAGGAGCAGTGAAGGCTTAGGAGAGAAGCTGAGTTGAAAATCAAAGCAATTGAAGCTTTACTGTTGCAAAGGAAAACATATCTTCAAAAAAAATATAAAACAAGTAAATGAAGGTCAAGGTGTTTTTCTGACTTTTTTTTTTTTAATGAACACTATACATAGAAATAACAACTTTTGAAAAAGTACCAACAATTGGAATGGAAAAATATTAAAATATGTAATTCAAGTATTTTCTAGAAATATAAAACTAATTTACAAAGTAAAAGGGATACACTATTTAGGAAAAAATGGATTCAGACTGAACTTGGGCTAGTAGCATTTTTGGTCTTCTAAAACCCAATAAAACAAAAAAGTCTCTGTAGGGCCTCAAGTCAAAAATGAACCAACAGAATGAAGATTCAGGCTAGCCTTGGAGATTTCTGTTCAGTCTTTTTCAATGGCAAAAGAGGTTGGCAAATGCCTACCATGTTTCCAAGGAAAGAACATATATCATAAAGACTTTATCATCAGGAAACAGTGGATACAAACAAAGGCAGAAGATAGATATTTTTATATCTGCAGGAATTCCAATTTCCAGGAGCCTTTCTTATAGGAGAACAGTGGAAATGGTGAGAAGATGAAAACAGAAACAATTGGTTAGGACATTGAATTTATTCAACTGATGAATAATATCAAATATATGATGAAATTATGAATGTAAAATGAAAAGAAAATGTCCCAAACCATAAAATAAAGAAAAACACATTAACAAAAAATTGGAGGCAAAAGTCAGAAAAAAAGATGGAAAGCTATATAAGTACTTTATTTTGTCATATTTTATAGGTAAAGAATAAAATATAATAAAATAAAATATATATTGACTGTGTGGATCACAACAAACTGTGGAAAATTCTTCAAGAGCTGGGAATACCAGACCACATTATCTGCCTCCTGAGAAACCTGTATGCAGGTCAAGAAGCAACACTTAGAACCAGACATGGAACAGCAAACTGGTTCCAAATTGGGAAAGGAAGATGACAAAACTGTATATCGTCACCTTGCTTATTTAACTTATATGCATAGTATATCATATGAAATGCTAGGCTGGATAAAGCACAAGCTGGAATCAAGATTGCCAGGAGCAATATCAATAACCTCAGATATGCAAATGACACCATCTTTATGGCAGAAAATGAAGAGGAACTAAAGAGATTTTTGACAAAAGTGAAAGAGGAGAGTGAAAAAGGTGGTTTAAAATTCAACATTCGAAAAATGAAGATCATGGAATCGAGCCCTATCACATTATAGCAAATAGATGGGTAAACAATAGAAACAATGACAGACTTTATTTTCTTAGGCTCTAAAACCACTGCAGATGGTGACTACAGCCTTCAAATTAAACACACCTGCTCCCTGGAAGAAAAGCTATGACAAACTTAGACAGCATATTAAAAAGCTGAAACAATATTTTGCTGACAAAGGTCCATCTAGTCAAAGCTATAGTTTTTCCAGTAGTTATGTATGGATGTGAGAGTTGGACCATAAAGAAAGCTGAGCACTGAAAAATTGATACCTTTGAACTGTGGTGCTGGAGAAAACTCTTGAGAATCCCTTGGGCTGCAAGGAGATCCAATAAATCAATTCTGAAGGAAATTAGTCCTGAATATTCATTGGAAGGACTGATACTAAAGCTGGAGCTCCAATACTTTGGCCACCTGATGTGAAGAACTTACTCCATAGAAAAGACCCTGGTGCTGGGAAAGATTGCAGGCAGGAGGAGAAGGGGTTAGAGGATGAGATGGCCAGATGGCATCACCGACTTGATGGGCATGAGTTTGAGCAAGCTCTGGGAGTTGGTGATGGACAGGGAAGCTGAGCATGCTGCAGTCCATGGGGTCACAAAGAGTTGGACACGACTGAGCGACAAAACTGAAGTGAAAATATATATTAAAACTGATAAAAATATAGAAACACAATTGTATTTAAATATGCAAAGGTATATAGTAGACAAAATAAGAAAAACATTATGTTCATCTCTAATTTCAAAGTGGAAATAAAGCACAGAGGTTGAGGAATTATAATAATTTGTTATTGCACAAAATGGGGATTCATTAGTTACTTCCTAATGATTCAGAGTAGTAAATGTATTATATATAATTATGGTATAAATGTTATCATTAAAAGAACTGAAAATAAATGTGCAATTTACAATTTATCAAAAAGAATCTACAAACAAGACAAAGCCAAAAGGGGAAAATATTGTATTATAATAAAGTAAAAGAAGTCATAAAAAGTGAAAGTATAATATAAAGGACTATGAAAGAAAAAAAGCCCAAACAAATCTGTCACATCAATAAATGTAGATAGGCTAAACACTTCTATGAAGAGCTTCAGGTTGAACAAAAGTGATAAAAAAAACTAAGTGTCTCAAAAGATTGAAAATGACATAATAGGGAAACTTACAAGATAAATGCAAATAAAAAGAAGGCAGGGTTAGCAATTTCAATATCAAGTAAGGTTACACTCAGGGTAAAAAAAAAAAAAAACAGTACAATCAGAAAACCAAACACCATTAGGAACCATAAGACTTGAGGGAAAAAACTTAAAATTATCTCTATTTATAAATGATAGTGAATCAAGATAAAACAGCTCACATAAGAAAAGACTTCATTAAAGTATGTAAATATATACTAATATGTATTTAATTATTTATTTATATAAAACTATATAGACGTATCTGCAGCAACTTGTTGTTTAGTTACTAAGTCATATACAACTCTTTTGTGACCCCATGAAGTACAATCGGCCAGGGTCCTCTATCCGTGGGATTTTCCAGGCAAGAATACTGGAGTGGGTTGCTATTTCCTTCTCCAGGGGATCATCCTGACAGAGGGATGAAATCTGGATCTCCAGCACCTCCTAAATTTGCAGGCAGATTCTTTACCATTGAGGAATCAGAGATTAAATTGCTAACATTCATTGGATCATGGAGAAAGCAAGGGAGTTCCAAAAAACATCCTCTTCTGCTTCATTGACTGCATAAAAGCCTTTTACTGTGTAGATCATAACAAACTGTGGAAAATTCTTAAAGAGATGAGAATACCAGGCCAACTTAATAGTCTCCTGAGAAACCTGTATGTGGTTCAAGAAGCAACAGAATCCAACATGGAACAGTTTACTGATCCAAAATTGAGAAAGGAGTATGACAAGGCTGTAATTTTAACTTAAAAGCAGAGTACATCATGCAAAATGCCAGTCTGGATGAATCACAAGCTGGAATTAAGATTGCTGGGAGAACAACCTCAGATATGCAGATGATACCACCCTTATGGAAGAAAGTAAAGAGAAACTAAAGAGCCTCTTGGTGAGGTTGAAAGAGGAAAGTGAAAAAACTAGTTTGAAACTCAATATTAAAACAACTAAGATCATAGCATCCAGTCCCATCACTTCATGGTAAGTAGAAGTGGAAAAAGTAAAAGCATTGATAGATTTTATTTTCTTGGGCTTGAACATCACTGTGGATGGTGACTGCAGCCACAAAAAAGAAAAGCTATGACAAACCTAGACAGCATATTAAAAGGCAAAGGCATCACTTTGCCAACAAAGTTCCATATAGTGAAAGCTATGACTTGTCCAGTAGTAGTGTACACATGTGAGAGTTGGACCATAAAGAAGACTGAGTGCCAAAGAATTCATGCTTTCAAACTGTGGTGGTGAAGGAAACTCTTGAAAGTCCCTTGGACTGCAAGAAGATCAAACCAGTCAATCCTAAAGGAAATCAACCCTGAATATTCATTGGAAGGATTGATACTAAAGCTGAAACTCCAATACTTTAGCCACATGATGAAGAGCCCTAATATTTGGAATGTTGAGGGCAGGAAGAGAAGGGATGAGATGATTAGAGAGCATCCTGACTGAATGGACATGAATTTGAGCAACCTCTGGGAGACAGTAGAGGACAGGGGATCCTGGCATACTACAGTCTAGGGGTTACAAAGAGTCAGAATAGTGACTGAAAGACAACAATATAAACACATAGATATAAAATAACAACTTGAAGATAAACTTGAAAAGAAAACACAATTACCTTAACAACACAAAAATTAAATATTGTAGATCAAACATATCAAGAAATTTGGGAGAAAAAAAGGAAACTTAAAAACACCCCTGAGTGACACAAAAGTAGACTTCACACACACACACAAAGGAAAGCATTCATGATTTCTGAACAGTATCACTTTCCAAAATTTATTTTCCTCAAATAACATAGCTTTTAAATGATCTTATAAAATACATTAACAATCTTTTTTGGATTTAGACAAATTTGTTTCAATGTTCATTTGGGGAGAAATGCAAAAAAAAAAAGACTAGTAAAAATAAAACCTAACGAAGAACCCTACTGCTTCTAGTAGGGTTAACCCTAGGGTTAACTGTACTTCTAGTAGATTACCTATATTTTCAAAATCTGATAACACCAAAAGTTTAGCAACTAGAAATCACATGCAGAAAATTTTAAAATGGCTGTCCCCTATACAACCTAACATTTACCTACCCATTCATCCAAAATTTTACTCCTAGAGAAAACATTAAGCCCATTAACAATTATTCAGGTGTTCATAACAGCTAATGTAAAATAGTCATAAAGTGAAAATAGTCTAAGTGCCCATCAGTAAAAGGTAGATAAAGTATGGTATATTTATACAGTGGAATACTATTCAACAATTAACAGAGTAGTATTTACTCACATGCACAACATGGATGGCTATCAAAACATTGCTGAAAGAAAGTTTACACAAAAACTTGCCAAGTGTATGATTCTATTCTATGAAGTCCTAGAACAAGAAAAACTAACTTGTGATGGAAAAAATCAAAATAGTGATTGCTTTTGGGTAAGACTATGAGTAGGGATTAACTGAGAAAGAGAATGGGAGAACTTTATTGGATTACAAGGTGAATGGATTTACAAGAACTGTGTTGTTGTTGTTGTTGTTGTTGTCTGGTCGCTTAGTTGTGTCTGACTCTTTATGACCCCATGGACTATAACCCACTAGGCTCCTCTGTCCATGGGATTCTCCAGGCAAGAATACTGGAGTGGGTTGCCATTTCCTTCTCCATATGAGAACTTATTGGATATATTTAAGATTTGATTTCAAATTTCATTGTACAAAATTTACTTCAAAAACAGACAACTCAAATATTTAGCCATATATGAATGCTGAAGTATTTGGAGCCTCCTGATGTCTGTAATCGACCTTGGGACACATCAAAAAATAAGATGGGCTGATGGATAGAAAGAAGATGGACAGATGGATAAATATGTAATAAAGTAAGTTCATAATAAAATGTTGGAATATAGGCAATGATATATAGGTAAAATTTAAAATTTTAAAACATTTCTGCAGTTTTTGAAACATTTCTGAATATTTGAAATCTTTTCATGATAGGATGAAAAAAATTGGGGTTGGGGGAAAAAAAGCAGTAAAATGACAATAGATCTACCAGAAATGAAAATATATTATGATGCTTTTTAATTTAAGACATAATATGTTATTGTTGCAAGGATACATATTCCAGTGGAACAGAATAAATGCCTAGAAATTGACTCAAGTAGAGATGAAAGTTTGTATATGAAAAGGTGAACTCTCAAATCACTGAAAGATTATAGACATTTTAATAAATGGTGTTGACATAACTGGATATCCATCTGGATAACAGATAAAATTGGACCCATACCACCAAACATCCTAATAAATTCCAAATGTATAATGTACATGTACTAGTCAAGGTTCTCCAGAGAAACAGAACCAATAGAGGTTATATATACACATAGTGAGAAATTTATGTTAAGGAGTTTACTTATGTAGCTGTGGCTTGGTGAGCCTGAACTCTAATGTTGTGGGCTGGCACACTGGAGACTCAGGAAAGAATTTCAGTTTGAGTCTAGCAGTAGTCTGCTGGCAGAATTCCTTCTTGCTTGGGGGACATCAGTATTTCTTCTATTGATATCAAGACCTTCAACTGCTTAGGTAAAGCCCATTCACATTTTGGAGGGCAATTTCTTTTACTCAAGGTCCACTGATTAAAATATTAGTCTCATCCAAAAACACCTTCACAGAAATAGCCAGGATAATGTTTGATCAAGTATCTGGGTACCGAGGGCCAGCAAAGTTAACACATAAGTTAACCATCACAATATATAAATGTACAAAAAACTTGAAACTGTATAAATATCTGAATAAAACATGATTTAATTCTTTTATACTCAAAATCTAGATGCAATAAAGTAAATTATTAATGATTTTGATTATTTAAAATATTTTTCATGGCAAAAAATTATAGGCAAATTCAAAAGGCAAATGATGAAGAAGGAATCAACATTTGCAATATATATAGTAAATAAAGTCATAAGCCTTCTGACACATAAAGAATTCCTAAAACCTGAAGAGAAAAAAAAATGTAAAACCAAAAATAATGGTGAAAGAAAGAAAGAAAAATTTCATGCATGCATGCATGTTCTGTCACTCAGTCATATCCAATTCTTTGCGACTCATGGAATGTAGCCCACCAGACTCCTCTGTCCAAAGGATTTTCCAAGCAAGAACCCTGAAGTGGGTTGCCATTTTCTTCTTCAGAGGATCTTCCTAACCCAGGGATCAAACCTGCATCTCCTGCATTGGCAGGGGGACTCATTCTTTAGCACTGAACCAGCTAAGTCCCTAAATAGTTTATGAAAAATGGTATAAAAGTTATCCTTAATGTATAAAATATATTTAAGCATAATGAAAGAAATTAAAACTAAACTGTAAAGATACAGTTTCTTGAATTTAAAAAAAAGTATTCAGAAAGCTTGAGAATACACTATTTCCATAAACTCTAGGGAAACAGATGTTCTTTTTACTGTTCCTGAGTGTACAAAATGAGACAATCACTATAAAAAGGAATTTAGCAATATCTCACAGTATATATATATCTTTTAATTTAGTAATCTCAAGTTTAGAATTTTCCTTGAAGATACAGCTCAAGAAATGTGGAGAAAAAAAAAAAGCTATAACAGATTTTTCATAAAGTATTATTTGTAACAAAAATATTGGAAACCCAAATATCCAATTATAGGAGAATGACTGAACAATTATAATTCACAAGACAGAGTACTCTACAGAAGTTTTCTTTAAAAAAAAGAACCTCATGACAAAAAGCCATTTCCTACATGTAGGTTTAGATTTAGTTATAAACATCTTTATTTATTCAAAATAAAATATAGGAAGAATAAATCAAAATATTGGTTACCCCCACGTGTGTGAGAATATAAAAAGGCTACATGATGACTAAAAATATTCTTAGTATACCTGGTATGTCTTCAGGCTCTACTACAAAGCCACAGTCATCAAGACAGTATGGTACTGGAACAAAGACAGAAATATAGATCAATGGAACAAAATAGAAAGCCCAGAGATAAATCCACACACCTATGGACACCTTATTTTCGACAAAGGAGGCAAGAATATACAATGGAGTAAAGACAATCTCTTTAACAAGTGGTGCTGGGAAAACTGGTCAACCACTTGTAGAAGAATGAAACTAGACCACTTTCTAACACCATACACAAAAATAAACTCAAAATGGATTAAATATCAAAACATAAGACCATTTTTACATTTTCTAATTGTGTTTTTTCAATCTACTGCATGGAAAATATGAAAAATAATAGAAAGTGAAAATATTCATTCATTTGATACTTGAAAGTATTTCTCATTAACATGACTGCATGTTTACTTAACAGTTCTCTCTTTCCACATTTTTAAGGAAAACTAAGATCAAAATTTTATGGGATTTTTAATCCAAATGTTCTAAATGGCGACACAATAAATGTTATTTAATAGCTCAACCACAGCATTAAATACATATTTTCAAAGGTCTTTTCCATTTTATGTGTAACAGCATTACATTTCCTTAAGTACATAATATAGAGATGTGTATAAGAGACAGGTATATATATATCTTTTAATTTAGTAATCTCAAGTTTAGAATTTTCCTTGAAGATATAGCTCCAGAAATGTGGAGAAAAAAAAAAAGCTATAACAGATTTTTCATAAAGTATTATTTGTAACAAAAATATTGGAAACCCAAATATCCAATTATAGGAGAATGACTGAACAATTATAATTCACAAGACAGAGTACTCTACAGAAGTTTTCTTTAAAAAAAAGAACCTCATGACAAAAAGCCATTTCCTACATGTAGGTTTAGATTTAGTTATAAACATCTTTATTTATTCAAAATAAAATATAGGAAGAATAAATCAAAATATTGGTTACCCCCACGTGTGTGAGAATATAAAAAGGCTACATGATGACTAAAAATATTCTTAGTATACCTGGTATGTTAGGATCCAGTCAGCAAAACAGAAACCACATAAATTATATTGACAGTATAATTTAGGAACTTTTGTACATGAATACTGGAAGAATGAAAAGGCATCCATGATACAGTGAGGTAACAGAGACAGCAGTTGCCTAAAATATCTCCCAACCCAAAGACTAGGAATACAAAGAAGGAGACTGGAGGAAGCAATCTGTAGAGTAGGAACACATTTTTCTGAAGACAGCAGACTGATTTCCTGGTTAGTGCTAGAACTTTGGGAGCTCTGAGAAAGAACACCATGAAGCTGAGACTCAGACCCCTGAAAATAGTGTTCTTACTGGCTAGTCTAACTGTACTAGAAGAAGCTGTAATCTGTTACTAGAAACATTGTTCACTGTCTGGATAAAGGGATGTCGCTGGAGAAATTCAGAAAGGGGAAACAAATAAACAGGAAGAAAGTTCTTTCTCCATCCTCCATTCTTCTAGTCTCCTTTGGCACCCCATGTAGAATCAAACAGAACAATAGGTGTTGAGGGTGAAATACAGTTCATAGTGGCAGAATGATAGAAAGAAATATGCAACAGGGGTTTGGGAGCTGAGAGAAAAAAGCTTATTAACCAATACAGCCCATTCTTCTTGGCGCCCCAACAGCCATACACACATTTCTACATATATGTGAGATTCTTTGTAACAAAATAAAAATATATGCTTTAATAAATTTGTTAAAATGTACAAAATGATATGCACCTATCCTTCACTTAAATATGAATACTCTCATCTTCCTTAAAAGGTAAACATAAAATCCTCATTGTATAAATATACATTATTGGAAAATGTTAATTATTCATCAAAGGCAATCATCATCAAACAAATAAAACACAAAGAAAAAAGAAACTGAAAATGAACCACCAACAATTCTTATGTAAAATAAAGAAAGGAAGAGGAAATAAAAAATAAATTTGAACAATGGAAACATTTTATATATTCAAAAATGAATCAAGGATGCAAAAAAGCAGTACAATTAACTACATATAGAAATGAATGTATGCATCAAATGGACAATATAATTACATGGAGATAACAGAATTAATATAAATATCTTGGACTATAGTATTTTAGCTATACACCCTGGATATGGTCTAACTACAAAGGAAGCAAATATAATTTAAATTTTACTCAGTAGGGGTGTTGTTTGGTGGATATTGTCTAAGTCTTTCAATTACTAGGTAAAGTAATAATGATGATGAAGGAAGAGAAGGCAGACGAGAGATGATAGATAGACAGACAGATGGATGGATGGTAGAGACAATGAGTAAACACTCTGTACTTAGGAATCAGAGTTCATATTGAGAGAAGAAAGTAGGTAAGCCAGAAGAGAAGGAACATGAGATCTCTGTAAGAACATATGATTTTTTCCTGGATCTGTTCCTCACAAAGGCCTAGAAATGTAATATCAGTAACAATGAGCAGAGTGGCATCAGATCATGATCTGTAAATACGATTTGGAGAAATAATTGATCACAAATGTGGGCAAAGAAATAGAATACCCTTTTGTGACTGAAAGTGAAGAAGTGTTCCCAAACCATTAATGGAATTAAGGTATTTTCATTACCTAAATCAGGGAATTTGAGCATATAAAAATAATTTTAATGAATTATAATACATTAAATTTTTAATAGTCATGAGTCCTTCCTCCCACCAAAAAGAAAAAAAAAAACTAGGAAAGAAAAGGAAAAAATTCCAGCTACTCAATGTAGAAGAAAAAATAGAAAATCACTGTTTTGAAGGCTTTCCATGTATGTGTGAGTGCTCTATCACTCAATCATTTCCAATTCTATGGACCCCATGAACTGTAGCCCACAAGTCTCTTCTGTCCTTAGGATTCTTCAGACAAGAATACTGGAGTGGGTTGCCATTTCCTCCTCCAGAGGATCTTCTCAACCCAGACATCAAACCCCTGTCTCCTGTGTCTCTTGCATTAGCAGGTGGATTCTTTACCACTGAGCCACCTGGGAAGCCTTGCAGGCTTTCCAATGGATGCTAAAACCATTAGAGAAGGTTGTTGAGAAAAAAAATCCAAAGTCTTAAAGTTTTGGTGAAACAGAGTTCCCTAGAGGTTACATATTAATTATAAAGAGTAATAGATACCTTCAAGTGAAGAAGTCTAACAGACGCTAACTTTAAGTCATTGATCTAACAATGCCTACAAAGGTGTAAAATTTCCTTATGTGCCTTCTGATTGATGCAATGCACTGAGAAGGACACAGTATCACATACAGTATTACTTCCAAAAATACTGAATATGAACTTAAGCGTCTGTCTACAATGCGGGAGACCCGGGTTCAATCCCTGGGTCAGGAAGATCCCCTGGAGAAGGAAATGGCAATCCACTCCAGTACTATTGCCTGGAAAATCCCATGGACAGAGGAGCCTGGTAGGCTACATGTAGTCCATGGGGTCACAAAGAGTCGGACACGACTGAGTGACTTCACTTCATGAGGAAATAGACAAACTCAGATTGTGTGACATCCAAACATTTTTTTCATCACATCCCTGAAATGTACTTCTAAATGTTTAGCCACTTGCACAAGATAAAGCAACTATGGCAAATGGGTGAACCTAAGTGATGGTCCTAGAACTCTTCAGTGTATTTTCTTTCAATCTTTCTCAGGCAACTCTAGGAATAGAATAAAAGCTCCTCAAAATTGCCCCAAGCTAGGCTGAGGTGATCAGACCTTTATGTCCCTCCACCCACATTATCAATCATCTGATGGGGGCTGCCCTAGAAAAGCTGGGGTATGGGCAGGCCACTCTCCAGCAAAGACAATAATCCCAAAAGGGGATTCCTGAAAGCTTACTCTCTGTAATGCTCCCAGCAGCAGAGCCAACAAATACACCTTTCAGGGGCATCTGGGCAGCACATCGCAATGTCCCCTATGGATACTTCAAAATGCATAAAGTAACTTCTGAAGCTATTGCTAGAAGGACATTATTTCCCAGCTTAAGGAAAACAAAGGGGAAGGCAGATCTTCTGCACCAATGTGACTCCTGATAACACACCACATTCGCTCCTAGTAATGTTACTGCTGCCAGAGATTTATTTTTGTAACTCTCCATTTAAACCAACTTTTGTTTAGGTAACTCTAAAGAAAACAGCTCTTTTCACCCTGAAATTATGTGCCTAGTTTAGCTGAAAGAAATATGATAATACATGATTTTAACTGAAACATAGTACAGCAATTTTCCTTTGAGAAGGTCAGGGTTAGCATTCAATGCCCTTATTCATATAAAGAAACATCTTTAACTTGTATCAGTATATTTTCATTAAGTTCACTTTGCCCTTCAAGGTGCAAAGAGGCTTTCATCTTTAAGAAGGCAACAGCTAATTAGAAATAAAATTGCAAGAAAGTCATAGATTAAGCTGCAAAAATGGCACACCATTGTAGACAAGACTTTCCAAAAGATCTAGAAAACACTCAGAACTGCAAAATTCAAACCAGAAACTAGGCTCTTTCAGGAAACATTTCAAAGTTGCAATGGCCTTTTTGTTACAAATCTAACACTCAGAAAGGGTATGTGTGCTCATTGAGTGTGCACGGAGTCATGCATGTGTGCATACACACACAAACACACACTAATTTAAAGAGCATTCTTCCTGGTGGCTCACAGGGATGAAGTTTATAAATTTGTTCCCTGGTGGCTCAGCAATAATGAATCCACCTGTAATGCAAGAGACATTGGTTTGATCCCTTGGTTGGAAAGATCCTCTGGAGAAGGAAAGGGCAACCCACTCCAGTACTGTTGCTGGGAAATCACATGGACAGAGGAGCCTGGAGGGCTACAGTCCATGGGGTTACAAGAGTCAGACATGACTTAGCTACTAAATCACCACCTACTACCAAAGGACAGTCACAGTTGCAAATGTTTTATCCTTTGTATCAATAGCATGAACTATTATTTCACTCTGGAAATTTTAAATTTGACATTTATATAGACTGTACTAGACAGCATATTAAAAAGCAGAGACATTACTTTGCCAACAAAGGTCCTTCTAGTCAAAGCTATGGTTTTCCCAGTAGTCACATATGGATGTGAGAGTTGGATTAAAAAGAAAGCTGAGCACTGAAGAATTGATGCTTTTGAACTGTGGTGTTGGAGAAGACTCTTGAGAGTCCCTTGGACAGCAAGGAGATCAAATCAGTCCATCCTAAAGGAAATCAGTCCTGAATATTCATTGGAAGGACTGATGCTGACACTGGTATCCAATGCTTTGGCCACCTGAAGCAAAGAACTGACTCATTTCAGAAGACCCTAATGCTGGGAAAAATTGAAGGCAGACTGAGAAGGGGACAACAGAGGATGAGATGGTTGGATGGCATTATCGACTCAATGGGCGTGAATTTGAGTAAGCTCAAATTTGCCTATTTACTGTCTCTCCAACAGAAAAATCTGTCAATTTTAAGAAGTATAAATAATGTTACTGATTAAAATGTTCTATATGTTTTGAGAAATTTTGATGGGCAGAACCTCATAATGATTTAAGTATTCAATTATTAATGTTTCAGTGTTTATAAGCTCAACCAAATAAAAATTTTCCTAGCTCATTTGATAATATTGCCCATCTTTGTTTAACAAACTATTATTCCTAAGAATCAGCAAGAACATTAAGTATCTGCTTCTTATCTTGTCCAATGAGTTTGAATGGCTTTTATGTGAGCCATTTAGAAGATGTAGTATCTACAAATATTTTTTTTTCCCATTTTTTGAAAATCCCATGGGGATAGGAGGAAAGGTTTTTGATTATTTTTCAGCCTGATATCAAATGTACATAAGATCATACTTAAGAGTGGTCAAACTGAATGAATTCTCCCAATTTATCTTAATGGCTCCCATATAAATAGAATAAATTTGTCCACATAGGGATAGAAAATAGAAAAAAATCAATAGGCAGGGAAAATTCCTGGACATGCATATCTTAAAACAAGTTGCAAAAGCTATTGAAAGATTAATATTTGTGAGGTAGTTATAGTTTTAATCATAAATACTAGAACTACAGAGGTTAACAAAACAGTTCTAGGGCAATCTGTTATAACTATTTACTTTATATATTTATTTTTATTGCCTTGATAGGACAGAAAACATGAGTTGTTTGAATTTGAGTATGATAGTCTGTTTTCAATCAATTAAATCTGCTCCACCCCTCCCCCCTCCCATCCCCACCCTCTGCCTCTTAAAATGTTTCCTGATATAGTACTTGTTCTAGTATATTTGATTTTATTTTGAAATTAGTTTTTTGTAGTTTCTACTTGGCTTTTTCTTCTTTCTGAGATATTCATTTTGAATCTCTGTCAAGAAATAAAACTGTTATCTCTAAATGGGAAGTGTATGCTATAAATTCAATGTTGAATTTCAATGAACTTCATAGTTCTAATGTCATGAAACTCTGTCAAATGTTAAAAGGAATTATAGATAGAATTCTTAGGAAAGCTTTCAAATCATAGCCTTTTCTGTCAACATTTGCTAAGGACCTAAAACCTAAGATCTATCAAGGTACTGAGGTGTGACAGTGATCCTCTGAGGAAAAATTATGACATTCTTAGGCCAGCATAATAACAACTTGTATTTTCAGTACTATAAAACACTGATGAAAGAAATCAAAGAGGACACTAACAGATAGAGAAATATACCATGTTCATGGATCGGAAGAATCAATATAGTGAAAATGAGTATACTACCCAAAGCAATCTACAGATTCAATGCAACTATCAAGCTACCAGTGGTATTTTTCACAGAACTAGAACAAATAATTTCAAGATTTGTATGGAAATACAAAAAACTTCGAATAGCCAAAGCAATCTTGAGAAAGAAGAATGGAACTGGAGGAATCAACTTGCCTGACTTCAGGCTCTGCTACAAAGCCACAGTCATCAAGACAGTATGGTACTGGAACAAAGACAGAAATATAGATCAATGGAACAAAATAGAAAGCCCAGAGATAAATCCACACACCTATGGACACCTTATTTTCGACAAAGGAGGCAAGAATATACAATGGAGTAAAGACAATCTCTTTAACAAGTGGTGCTGGGAAAACTGGTCAACCACTTGTAGAAGAATGAAACTAGACCACTTTCTAACACCATACACAAAAATAAACTCAAAATGGATTAAATATCAAAACGTAAGACCATTTTTACATTTTCTAATTGTGTTTTTTCACTCTACTGCATGGAAAATATGAAAAATAATAGAAAGTGAAAATATTCATTCATTTGATACTTGAAAGTATTTCTCATTAACATGACTGCATGTTTACTTAACAGTTCTCTCTTTCCACATTTTTAAGGAAAACTAAGATCAAAATTTTATGGGATTTTTAATCCAAATGTTCTAAATGGCGACACAATAAATGTTATTTAATAGCTCAACCACAGCATTAAATACATATTTTCAAAGGTCTTTTCCATTTTATGTGTAACAGCATTACATTTCCTTAAGTACAGGAAATATAGGCCATGTACAATTTCTACTGCATGGAAAATATGAAAAATAATAGAAAGTGAAAATATTCATTCATTTGATACTTGAAAGTATTTCTCATTAACATGACTGCATGTTTACTTAACAGTTCTCTCTTTCCACATTTTTAAGGAAAACTAAGATCAAAATTTTATGGGATTTTTAATCCAAATGTTCTAAATGGCGACACAATAAATGTTATTTAATAGCTCAACCACAGCATTAAATACATATTTTCAAAGGTCTTTTCCATTTTATGTGTAACAGCATTACATTTCCTTAAGTACAGGAAATATAGGCCATGTACAATAGTGTTGCTTACCTTAAGTTAGTCTGATTTTTTTTAAAACAATGAAGAAAAATCTGTGGAAATTAACATTCAAGTGGGTAGTGGATGCCTTGTAATTCTTACCGTAGTTAATATGGTTCAAAGGGGCATCACATCATTTATTAACTAAAACCAATATCAAATTTGCTTCCTCCTTCAACTAGTACAGTCTATATTCTTGAACACTCAAGATTGGAATTAAGTTCAGTTGAGTTCAGTACAGACACTCAATCATGTCCGACTCTTTGCAACCCCATGAATCACAGGACGCCAGACCTCCCTGTCCATCACCATCTCCTGGAGTTCACTCAGACTCTGTTCACTCATGACTACTGGAAAAACCTGTGGTTATGTATGGATGTGAGAGTTGGACTGTGAAGAAGGCTGAGC
>SJYT01063454.1:1642-12432 GCA_006410635.1 Cephalophus harveyi | reverse complement strand
CAAGAGCTACAGCTCAACTAGCACCTTTTGATAGTGAAGTCTGTCAAGGTGAAGTGCAGAAGACACAGTAATCACGGAAGCAGTCAGCAGTGCCAAGGCAACAGATGACAAGGGACAAAGGGGAGAGATGGAGAGGCTGCATCTTAGATGCGCCCAAGGAAGACGGCAGCAAACAACCAACAAGCTCGGGTGTTCATCACATATATTATATGGATGGCATTCCAGAAAGAATAAAAAGATTGTATCACAAGGCAACAACAACAAAATAAGTCATATAGAGGCTAATCAAAACATTCTTAGGAAGCAGTTTTCTGAAAACTTTCAAGCTTTTCTTCATCTGAACTCACGTGGGAGAGAACCAACCGTGGGAATGCAGTTGGGATTGAGCACAAATCATTAGGAGGCTGTGTTACTCACCCATATTACACATCTCACCTCCCGGGTGGGAGGTTGCCTGATCCAAGACCCCAAATGCAACTCAAGGTCACTCCCAGTGAGGTCATTCTCTCACCTCCCTGACCAACCAGGTGGAAATTAAAGATCCCAGGATACTTTTCAAAACAGTACCAGGGATCACCCAGCTGCCTGGCTTCAGTCTCAATAAAACCCAGTTTAATGTTCCCAGCTGGGACTGAGTCCTTCTTGAATAGAGAGGAGAGCCTGTGTTCAAGTCCGCAGTTATTAAGCTGTCCTTCGAGCGCTGTAATTACTTTATAATCCACAGAGGACTTTAAGATACTTGGAGAGTGAGGGATGCTATGAAAAAGTCAATTCTATTGTAATTTATAATTGAATTTATCCACAGAGAAACAATTGGTCACTAAATGAAAACGTCACCTAGGGAGCAAATTCACAGGTGTAAACTTTACAATTATCAGAGGGCTTAGCTCCAAGAAAATTCAAATTCCAAAGCAACAGCGCTCAGGAAAAGCATAGCTTTGAGGTTGAATGTTCATAGTTTTAAAAACGTATTCTCCCAAAGTAATATTTTAATAGCTCAATCCCCTGTTAGTTTGATTACACTCAGTTTGGGGAAAATAGAACAGGCTTCTCTGGTGGCTCGGACAGTAAAGAATCTGCCTGCGATGCAGGAAACCCAGGGTCCATCCCTGGGTTAGGAAGATCCCCTGGAGGAGGGAAGGGCCACCCATTCCAGTATTCTTCCCTGGAAAATTCCATGGACAGAGAAGTCTGGCGGGCTATAGTCCATGGGGTCATAAAGAGTCGGACATAACTGAGTGACTAGCAGTGAGTGCCTTACACGTTACTGATGTGCAAGGAAGATAAACCGTTTTAAAATCCCATTAATTTCTCCTACTGAGGAGAAGCTTATCCTTTGAATAACATTGGGTAAAGGTGTGTGTTTTGTCTAAAAGGAATTAAGAAAATTACAAACCTACAAACTAGTATTAATTTTATACTGACTTGTTGCAAGGAAAAGAAGTAAGAATGTCTTAAAGTAACTTCATTCCAGGTGTCAGAATGCATTTGAACAGCCATAAATGTCATATTTAAAGTTAAATTTTGCCTCTGTAGTCCATCTTTCAACCTGCTGATCTGAAAGATATTGCTATAACCAGTTGTCAAGCAGATTTCCAAGAGAAAAGAGCGAAGGATAGGCTAATGTGATATTTTTACCTGTTGGTTCATGAAAAACTATCCCAACACTTAGCAGCGTTAAACAGCAGGCGTTTATGTTCTCATGGCTTCTGTGGGTCAGATGTGGTTTAGTTGGGTATCTCAAGGAATCCAGAGTCTCTCACAGGGTTCAGTCGAGATGCCGAGCAAGACGTCATACGGGTCTCATCTCAAGGCTCAGCTGGGGAGGGTCTACTCTCAAGCTTGCTCCCATGGTTGTTGCCAAGACTCAGCTCCTCACAGGCTGTTGGATGGATTCAAGCCTCAGTTCCCTGCTGGCTGTTGGTGAAAGGTCTTCCTCACTCCTCCCCATGGGCCTCGCCATAGGGCAGCACAACATGGCAGCTGACCTCATCAACTCCAGAAGACGGGCCGCAGGAGGGACGCCAGAGTCTTTCTGTAACCAATCCCAGAAGTGACATCCATCACTTTCCAAAACTCTATTTACTAGAAATGAGTCTCTGGGTCCAGCCCACTCTCAAAGGAAGGGAATTACAAAGGTGTGAACACCAGGCAGGGGGGATCATTGGGCCCCATCTTAGAGGCTGCCTGCTGCAAACACGTACCTGTGTGGTGAAGAATGAACTTTACCCAAAGAGAATTTTGGGTAAAGCCTCTGAGACAGCTCCATCTCAGCTCCATCTCAGCTGAGAGGGAACCTCTAAACCTGAGAATGTCCTGAGTGACAGCCACGTATTTTTATTCAGGGTAGGTCCCTGGATAGTTTGTGCTAAGAGGATAACTCAGGATGGGGACTGGCTGTGAGAAAGACCAGGCTTGCGATTAGAGGGCTGGGGCTTTGAGCCACCCGATAGTAACAGGCCTTTCAGGGAGGGGAGGGGGCCTATAGGATGAGGCCCCCTCAATCACAAGGTCAAGGATTCCATGAATCATGCCTGCATAATGAAACCCCAGCAAATACTCGGGGCTCTGAAACTTGGTGAGCTTCCCAGGCTGGCCATCCTCCACGCATACTGTCACACGCCTGCCGCTGGGGGGAGGTCGCCTGTCTCTGAGGACACTGAAGATCTGCATGTCTGGTGTTCTTGTTCTCAGCTTCTGCCCTGTGTGTGTCTTCCTTTGGCTGGCTCTGATTGGCATCCTTTTGTTACAATAAAACTTTAATTGCAAGTAGAGTGCTTTCCTGAGTTCTGTGAGCTATTTTAGCAAATTACCAAATCAGAGAAAGTCCGCAAAGACCCCCAAGCTTATAACTAAATGGTTTCATATGAAGCTGGGCCCTGCAGACACTGGCTCACAGAGCTGGCATCAGAAGTCTTGGGCAGGCTTGGCAGTCTCAGAGCCCTCCACCTCGGGTTTGGGTACTCCAGGTAGTACCCAAGAGACTTTTGCCATCTGTTATTCCAAAAGGAATTGCCTATCTATCTATTTTGTCTATTTTATTTGTGGAGTCGTTTGGGTTTTGGCTGTTTGGGGGGATGCCTCCCTCCAGATATGTCCTAGAGAAGAACATGGGGGGAAAGACTACTATTTGTTAAGAGACCCCAGGCCCACGGAGTGAGCACTCCCAGCCTAAGGAAGGCGACACTGGTGAGCACTGGGTCAGAGAGAGAGGGCTGGAAAGTGGCCATGACAATGACATGAGTTTGCCAACTCATCAAATTATTGAATGTTTGTCGAGTTAATGTCATATTTCTGCTCAGTATATTTTATGGAATATGTTTTAGATAGTTTGAAGTTTACATTATACCTTCATCATACTCCTCCCCAAAATAAATATTTACTGAAAGTTTTCTCCATGCCAAGCACTGGCACAGGGCTTTGCAGCATGGCTCCATCTAAACCATGAAAATTATGCCATGAGGTAGTTACTGTTATTTTATGCTGTGTTTTACGTAGGAGGAAACTGAGGAACAGAGAGATTAAGTTGGCAAGAAAAACAACATTTGAAATTCACACTGAAAAGCAAGGTAGCAGATCTTACAACAATTCTTAAGTAGGATCAGTTTGTCCTCAGAGTGTAAATTCAACTGATACGAATTAGACATTGTGTTTTCAATGATGTGGATTGATCCCTGTAAACGTAACTGCTCTTTACAGGCAATTGAAATTATGTGTAATTTTTTTTTTCATTTATCTTCTTATAATAAAGATTGCAAACTCAGAAGATATAGGGGTTGGGCAGATGATGTGAATGAGTGAATGGGGGCTTGGTGAACCAGGAAAGCCCCATCTTTAGGGAGAAAAGACCACATGCACCTATTGCAGCCTATAGAGAATGTGTCCAGCGTTACCTGCCTACAGACTTTTCAAGAAAATCCACCAAAACCTGGAGTTTCCTATAAAAACTTCTGATTTTTAAATGGTGCCAAAAAAGTCTTTTCTTTTTTGTAAACTCTGCTGGTAAAGAATCTGCCTGCAATGCAGGAAACCCAGTTTGATTCTTAGATCAGGAAGACCCCCTGGAGAAGGGATAGGCTACCCACTCCAGTATTCTTGGGCTTCCCTGGTGGCTCAGATGGTAAAGAATCTGCCTGCAATGTGGGAGACCTGGGTTCAGTCCCTGGGTTGAGAAGATCCCCTGGAGGAGGGCATGGCAACTCACTCCAATATTCTTGCCTAGAGAATCCCCTTGGACAGAGGAGCCTGGTGGGCTGCAGTCCATGGGGTCACAAAGGGTCGGACACGACTGAGTGATTAAGCACAGCACAAGCCAAGCAAAGCACATTGGTGCTTCAGAATTGGACCTAGAAAAATTAACAAAGAGAAAAACAGTTAATTTTTGTTCATACGACTTCTGTGAAGAATGAATCTAGATCTCCTAGTCTAGGATTGATGCCATAATAGCTGGACTCTGTGGAGTGGAAAACTTCACAGAGTAACTCTCTACCTCCCAAACATTGCAGGCTCCGCACTGACCAGGGAAAGACAGCTAAGAAAGGTCCCATGAAGTCACGAGCTCATGAGGTTGAGAAAAATCTTAAAAGATGAGCTAGTCCACTCAAGGAAATCCCTTCTACAAGTATTTCTAACAAATAATTACCTCTGTTGGAATCATATAAAGCAGTTTTTCAAAGCACACCATCTTCAGTTCTAAGTTGTTCAAAATGAAGTTCTATTAAAATATTTCACTGACATACAACACACATATACAGAAAAATGCACAAACTCGTGTTGGTTCATTGGTTTTGGACAAAGTGAATGAACCCTTGCATCCATCACATGGCCAGCACCCCAGGAGCCTCCCCCGTTCCTTCTTTCAGAAGATAACCACCATCCTGAATTCTAACACAGCTGATCAGAGCCCCTTGTTTTAGAGTTTTGCTTAAGTGCTTTTTTTGCATTTAGCTCCTTTTAGTCAGTGTTCATCCATAGTTCATTCATTTTGTAGTTGTAGTTCAAGGAATACAGCACTATTTAAATCTATGTGTACTGCATTTACTGAAAAAATTTTCCCAAGCCACAGATATCTATTTGCATAAAATTGAGCAACTGGGCTTTTTAAATTTATCTCATAGGTTTAGCTGTGTGACTTCTACAATATAACCCCTAATGGGTTGGGCTTTGCATAATGATTACTGAATGATCAGTGAAAGACTTGTTTAAATCCATATTCAAGTTTTTGAATTGTGAGGTCATATACTTGGGAATAATCATTAAATTGATGTTAAACTTCTTTGCCTCCTTTTTAAACTGATTCTACTAAGGAGCTTCTGAAAGTATCAAAAGTAGCATTGACTGAGGTATTTTTAAGCTTATATATCTTTCTAATATATTTCCTTATAATATGAGAGACTTTGTTAGAACCTGAATATAAGGCTTTTTTCTAATGGATAACTTTGGTAGAAAAAATGTGCGTTCAGAAACAAATTGTGTCTTATATTGTCCTCTGATCACTTGGGTCCCACCACTGTCTCTTACTGAGTTTGTAATCAGTTAAAATACCCAGATGTTTTCCATGTGAACTCCTATTAAAACTTTTATCTTCAAAGAATATCTATATATCTATATCTATCCATAAATATATGGATATATTTATACTTATACTCACACTTTTCTCTAAATATAAATTTTTACATTTAAATTTTGTGTTAAGGTCACCTTACATGTACATAATGCTTGGGATTTTTCAAAACACTTTCAAATGCATTATCACAGCAATTTGATGCAATAGCTCAGGGAATGAATTATTATGCACATTTTATAGATATGAACATAATTATCACTGCCAGGCTTCACTTTGTTTAAAAGGATAATGCTCATGTTTTATAAAGGGCTCATTCAAATGGAAAAGAATACTGTATAGCCAAATCAGCAAAAAGTCATGATATTTGAATATTCACCAAAAAAACCCACAAAGAGTAACAAGCACATGGGAAAATATCATTGCTATAAATAAAAGAAAAAGCAAATTGAAATAATAATGAGTGTCATTTCAGACCTAGTACATGAACAAAGGAATGAGGCAAAATCCAACACTGAAAAAATTGTAGTGAAATTGTTAAGCTCATTATTTGCTGTAAGTTAGAATAATTCTCCTGAAAAGTAAGTTGACAATATACTTTAAATGTCAAAAAAAAAGGCATACCCTTTATTCAATTATTCTCATGTGTAAAATATATTTTGAGGAAATAGTTTAGAAGAAGAAAAGTTATTTGTAGGAAGATGTTCATTGAAGAATTATTTGCAATAATAAGGAAAGGAAACAATACAGGTTTATTTCAAATAAATAAAACCAGTAAATCTTTGCCCAAATGGCCAGGTTAACCTCTCTCTCTCTCTCTAACATGTGTAGTTCTACACTTTGAAAATACAGGAGAAAAAATTGCTGTTTCTCCATCATATCACAGTTTGTTCATTTCCAATATTGCCAAAGAGGAATGCATTGCATTTCATATAAATACCTTTTCATCAGACTTTCTCATCTAACCATATAGTTAAGTTTGCATTTGTCTCAGAACGATCTCTGTGCAAACCCCAGCCCAAGCAGATTAACGGGCTCCACACCCACGTGAGGACCGTGCTCCTCAGAGCAGAGCGGGCAGTGATGCCTGCTCATGGACAGATGAGCTGTGATGAAAACACGTCCAGACACCCTGAGCCATTGCTTATCCAATGACTGCACCCTCTAAACACCTAGGAGGCTCACCACATGAGTGCGCCCCCAGAAGACATGTCTCTCGAGGTGTAAAATTCATGGTAACTGCCCAGCAACCTGCTGTTGGGGGAGAGAAGGCCCAATCTATGCCATCTGGGACAAGTGCAGCCCAAAGAAACATCGTGTAGACACTAACATGAAATTTGAGTTTCTCCTAAAAGGAAAAATGTTTGGTTGGTGTATTAGCTTAGATGTAGACAGAACCTGGAGGAGGAAAGTGGAATATTCAAGGGAGATTTCCCCTTCAGTCAAGCTTGTGCCTTCACTTCCCCTTGTGGGGCTCAGCAGAGCCTGCTTAGACCGCTGAAACACTCTGCTCAACAACCCACATCGTCACTTCAGGACGTGTTGACTGTTCTTGACGGGCAAGGAGCAGAGCAGGGAACTGCAAGCTTGCGTCCATCCAGCATGTCTCCGGGCAGACCTGCCTCGGCTCGGACTTCACGGGGCTCCACATGGTGGCAGGAGCCCTTCCTGCTCTTAAACCCCCTCACATCCAATTCACTAAGACTCACAACAGCAAGTCTAGGGCAGTTAAATATACAGGGTAATTAAACAGGCTACAGATGAGTATTATTTGGTCTGCAAACAATCCGGTAAGCGGTTCCAGAGGGTTGTGTCTTGAGGATTATAGCTCATTTGTGGGATTTTGCCAGGAAATGTCTAAATATGACACCTGCAAGCATTTCTCTGCAATTGGGCCTCTGGGACTGGCTACCTTGTGTATACAAATCAGCCTCGCCTCGAAGGCTGGGGAGCCAGGATGGTCTCAAGAGGCAGGGGACAGAGATCAAACAGGGCCTTATTAGCAGTGCCTTTGGAGGAAACGGNGACCCATCCCGACCCACTTGGCTTCCTCATATCCACGCAATAGAAGCACTTTGGCCACTGACTCGTGTTCAAGTTCCTCAACAGTCTGGGGAGATAAAGCTCTGAATTCACTGAGTATTTTAAGAAAGGTCTATTTCCCAGGGTTGGAATAATCTTGTTTTCATAAGAACTATAACTCTTTTTTTTTAATGTAAGCCCCAATTTTATCACATCTAAAATTAGTTATACATACACAAGTTTTAACTGACACAAACCCCCGGACTTATACACTAGGGGTCTTCCAAAGTTTACACAAGTACTCAGTTTCACAGTTTCAACAATTCAGTTACTTATCTTAGGAACATACCAGAGCGGTGGACAAATAAGCCCCATCTAGAACTCTGGGAAACGAATTCACCTACGTGTTCCCATCTCTGGGCAATCAATCTCCTTCCCAAGACAATCCTCTTTGCCAAATAAGTCTTGCTTCCAAGAACTGTGATACTTTTGAAAATGACCAGGAGAGCTTTTTGCAGTCAGGAGTTATATGAGGCAGTAGGTTCAGAAACATTACTGCCTCATGGTTCAAAATGAACTTCCAGAACTGATCCAAAGAGGAGTTGGGAAATTTGGAAATTTTATGTTGGTTTTGCCTGGGTCTCTCTGTTCAGTTAAGAATCTGAGGCGGGAGACTTCAGTATCCCTTGTCCTCTCCTCCTTCCGTCCCCTGTCGCCCCCGATCTCTAGCACATCCCCGCACTCCAGTGGTCCTTGTTCAGTGAGTAAAGCTGGTCTTCGCTGGGGGCGGGCTCAGCCTTCCTAAGCCAAGAGAGAGGCATCCACACCCGGCATGCTCCCCCGCAGGACAGAGGCGCTGGGGCTTGGGGGCCAGGCAGCCCAGGGCGGGCGGTAGCCGCGGTGCGGCTCTGCCAAGCTTGGGCTAGGCTTGGGTAATGAGGTCACCATGAAAGCAACTGGGAGGCACGTTCCCCAGGAAACACAGGCAGGGTGGAAACAGCCCGCACTTACACTGCAGCGTCCCAACCCACCGAGTCAATTGCCGGGAAACATGATGTGACCTTTCAAACGCAGGGAACATCGCTTGGAGAGCAGGCTGCCGTGACCTTTTCCATTTCACTGCTGCCCCCGAGGCTGCAAGTCACTGGAAATAATCGCCTAGGCTGCAAATCTGTGCTCCTTTGATGAAGCACACACACACGCAGCATGGAGTTTGACACTGGGGCACACACACACATGCATCTAGAGTACATTTGTATACAAACATACCTGTACACACGTGTCCTGTGTGTATACGTTTTTAAATTTATTTCAGTCCCTCCCAACCTAATATTTTATATCCTTTATTAGAATAGCCATCCTAGCTTATATTTTTAATATATAGAAATCTTTGAGAGCCAGTGCATATTTGCAAACAAGAAAATGACCTTTACATTTTTGTACAGAGTAGGCTGATCTACTCCAGGGCAGGTCTTTCTCAGCAGCAGCCGGTCATCCCCGTATGGATATCAGCAGCAAAGCCATTCTCCAGCCCAACACCGACCCAGTCCAAAAGTCTACTTAGCCCCACACTTGCTTGTTCTATTATCTTCCTTCCTTCTGTCTCCTCCACGCCCCACTAGAATCCAGACCCAGAGCATTTGCCCACCACATGTTCTCTCTTCAAAAAAGCTGTTAACTCCTGTGCCTGGGGTCTAAGCTCTAGCCAGGAATGCTTGCCTTGGAAACCTGGACAGGTTCGACAAAGAAGCAGGAAAAAGAGCTACAGCATCTCTGATCAGGACACTGCTTTTATAAATATATTGTCAGGACCCACAACACATCAGTTCAAACTCTTCCAAAGATTTGCCAAGAATCTATAGCTCTAAACTTTGTAACAGAGAAAAACTTTCTTATGAGAAAATGGAAAATGCTAGCACTTCACCCAGGCTTCCCAGGTGCCTCAGTGGTAAAGTATCTACCTGCTAATGCAGGAGAAGCAGGAGACTTGGGTTTGATCCCTGAGTGGGGAAGATCCCCTGGAGGAGGAAATGGCAATCCACTCCAGTATTCTTGCCTGGGAAATCCCATGGACAGAGGAGCCCGGTGGGCTACAGTCCGTAAGGTCACAAAAAGTTGGACATGACTGAGTGACTGAGCACAAGCACACACACACACACACACACACACACACACACAGAGTCTGAAAAAATTGATCTTATTTTAAAAAAAGAAAGAAAGAAACATGAGATGGGGGTAGGGGGTCCAATGTGCAATTCACACAATGTTTCATGTTTGTTGCCAGGATAAAACAGCATCATCATGAACAGCCTGGCTAAGCACAGGTTAATTGCATGAGTGTTGCATCCAGAGTTCCCCAGAGGATAATGTATGCCAAGATTGCTCTCCTCATATTCTGTGCTCCACTTAGAGCTTAGAATGACAAATAGGGTAGCTGGGAGGGCTCCCAGGAGCTGTGAAATATATTCCCTACAGATTACAAAATACTTTGAGCAATCATTAGAAAATGTAATCACTACTTTATCACATAATACTGTTTCTCACTATTGGAAGTTGATTCTTGTAGGCTTAATGTAGCTCTAGGTCATGCTTTATGGATTGCTCTGCAGAAACACTTGGCTGAAAGTTTCTATCAAGGTCAGCTCAGCAACAAGGAGGGAAGGGGGTCTGGGCAGGGGTGTGGGCTTCCTTCCGACCAAGCTGGAAGATTATAATTCTCAGTCCCCCCAGGAGGACTTAGCTTGGGAGATATGCCTGGCAGAGGAGCCTTGCTTTCTGTAGGTTAGCCCCATGAAATTTATAAAATCAGCAAGTAATGGGAAAATCATGTAGAGTCACAGTTGCCCTTGAAAATCCCTTACATAGCTCTGAGTTGAGTAAGGATAATTGTGATAATAACTAGCACCCGGTGAGAGCTGTGTGCCAGCATTATTTCATTCTGTCCATAAGAAGTAGGTATGATTATGAGATCCATTGTAGAGCTGCGGGAAATTGAGGCCCCGAGCAATTCAGCTACACTCACCCAAGGTCACAGAGCTCCCAAGTGGTGGACCTGGGATTCTAACCCTGGAGTCTGGCTTCAGAGCCCTCGCCCAAATCCCTCGCTTTACTGCCTCTTGCTGCTGCTGCTGCTAAGTCGCTTCAGTCGTGTCCGACTCTGTGCAACCCCAGAAATGGCAGCCCACCAGGCTCCCCCGTCCCTGGG
>SJYT01063451.1:7324-126499 GCA_006410635.1 Cephalophus harveyi | reverse complement strand
CCGGGAGATGGTGACGGACAGGGAGGCCTGGCGTGCTGCGATTCATGGGGTCGCAAAGAGTTGGACACGACTGAACTGAACTGATACAGATTCTGTACCTGGTTAGAGTCTGCCATAAGAAGAAAGAAGAAAAAATGTGACATGAAATTTTAAATTTAATGATTGTATCTGTGCTGAGAAATAATATACGTTAAGCTCACTAACATTTTGTTCTAACCATTTTCATTCCTTCTTTAATTCTACATAGGTTGTCGAAATAATAATTCCACGGCCACTTCCAACAACGCGTACAACGTGAATTCCTCCCAGCCTCTGGCCTCCTATAATATTGGCCCCTTGTCTTCAGGAACTGGCGCAGGGGCAATTACCATGGCAGCAGCCCAAGCAGTTCAAGCTACCGCTCAGGTTAAAAAAGGAGCGATGTGGATACGGAGTGTTAAGTTTTGTCTGAATCCTTGTCGGACTCTGGTAGAAATAACTTGATGTGAACAGAGAGTTTTCTTGCATTGTATAGTTTCATTTTTAATCCTAGTTTTATGATAGCTGATGTTTAAAGAAATAAATATGCAGAAATTTGATAGTGAAAAGTCAAAAATAGATTCATACAATCTTGTGCGGATCTCTTCTCACCGTAATTGCTCACGACACTCATTTTCCTGACTGTAAGTCACAGCTCCTGCTGAGACAATACTTTATTCTTTCTTCCAGTTCCAGGGTTTTCTCTGTAGCCTCGGAACTTAGGTTGCCTTGAGTTTGTTCACTTCTGTGCTGTCTATCTATATTCCAAATTAAGCTACCCATTCTGTAGTTACCTCGTAACTAGGTAAAAACGGATCCTAAATCTTTATGTAAAATAAATTACAACGATGAACATAATGGTTTAAAACAAAATAATATTAGGTAAGCCAAAATAATGCTGTAAATAGTAAGACAAAAGAAAATATGCATATTTATATGTATTAATAATATCAATGACTGCCTTTTTTAAGATGAAAGAGGGACGAAGGACATCAAGTTTAAAGGCCAGTTATGAAGCATTTAAGAATAATGACTTTCAGCTGGGAAAAGAGTTTTCCATGCCCCGGGAAGCAGCTGGCTATTCATCATCGTCAGCGCTCATGACTACATTAACACAGAACGCCAGCTCATCAACAGCCGACTCAAGGAGTGGGAGAAAGAGCAAGTAAGTTTACTGTTACAGTAGCTCATACCTTTACTGAGTGTGCAGACTACCTAGCATCCAGCTGGGCTTCCCAAATGGCAGCTTCCCAAATGGCTCAGTGGTAAAGAATCCACCAGCCAAACAGAAGACCTGGGTTCAATCCCTGGGTCAGGAGGAAGATCCCCTGGAGTCGTAAATGGCAGCCTACTCCAGTATTCTTGCTTGGGAAATCCCATGGACAGAGGAGCCTGGCAGAAAATAGCCCATGGAGTCACAAAGAGTAAGGCACAACTCAGCACACAGACACACACACACACACACACACACATGCATATATATATATAAAATGGGTCAGGATGAACTCTGGGGAGGTGGGAAGACATGACATTTACTTCACACTGACTTACTTTGAAAGAGGTAAAGTCCTTAAAAAGTTCTAAGAAACCTTAATTTTTCTAAAGTCTTAAATTGGCGTTATTAATAGATGACCTCTCATTACTTTCTTTTGTTCATTAAGATAAACCACTTAATGAAACCTTTTCTAACTTATAACCCCTTATTCTGCCCTGTGTTTCTGGTCTTCATTTTAATTAAGAACAAATTGTCTTAGTCCTTGGTATTATGTCTCCTAAATTGAAATTATGAAAATATCCCTAGATTTTGTAGATACAATTCTTAGGATGATTGTATGAACTCATACATGTGAAAGGGGCTTCGCAGGTGGCGCTAGTGGTGTGGTAAAGAACCTGCCTGACAGTGCAAGAGACATGACCCTCATTCCAGAAGATCCCCTGAAAGAGAGCATGGCAATCCACTCCAGTATTCTTGCCTGGAGAATCCCATAGACAGAGGAGCCTGGCGGGCTACAGTCTGTAGGGTCATAAAGAATCAGACACGACTGAAGCGATTTAGCACACATATGAAAATTTAATAGCATTTGGCACCATCTTTCCAAAGTACCTGCATATGTTAGGTGTTCATACATAATGAAAGTGCAATTGCTAGTCCAAAAGAATTATATCATAATTGTATCAATTTATTTTTAAATATATTTTCTGTCAGTAAATGTTGTATTTTCTGTGTTCCTGTGCTTCCTGTGGATGAATCTCTAAAGAATGATCAATGTAGAATTACCATAAAAGTGCTAAATATCTAAACCCTAATTATCTAAAAATTCATTTAGTGACCCAAATTTATTATAACTGCTGATGATAAAGTTTCATATTTTTAAAACGTATTAGCATATGTGTAATGGTAAATTTCTTGTGAATTTTAACACGCTTCATATTCTACACAGGTGAGTATTCACATATCAGTTGATGGTTATCATTTTCATCAAATGCTTACGTGTATTTATATTTATGATTCTGATCAAGAGTATTCAGTTTGCTTAAAAATACAAAGAATGTCTGTATGGAAGCCATAACTAATTCTTAAAAGTATTGCCTACTCTTTAAATCAGTGGTAAGAAGTAACAGATTAAAACTTTATTCTAAAAACTTTGAAATATTTTAAAAGGATTTTTTAAAATATCTTTGTTTTCCAGAAAACAAGAAAATCTGAAACAAAAAGAAGCTATTATGAAAAATGTTGCTCTTTTTGCTCTAAACAGTTGTGCTTTTAAATCCATTTATCAGATGGCTTGAGGGTTAAAGAGTATTTTGTATATTTACTGTTATTTCATTTCATGCCATTAATTAGAAGTTATTCTCAATTAAGTTCTTCTGGATGCTGAACAAATAAAACTGATACTGCTTTTTCAGAAACAACAACAAGTCTTCAAGCCAACAGTCATCATCTTCTTCCTCCTCTTCTTCCTTATCATCATGTTCTTCATCATCAACTGTTGTACAGGAAATTTCCCAACAAACAACAGTAGTACCAGAATCTGATTCCAACAGTCAGGTTGACTGGACTTATGATCCAAATGAACCACGATACTGCATTTGTAATCAGGTAAAAGTCTGACATGTCTATAGAAGCATAATCTGAATAAAATAAGAAAAGAGCTGTTTCATTTTTTTTTAGTGTTCATTTTACTCCAGTAAAATACCTTTGGTTTTTATTATATCCTCATCCTGCTTCTGATAAAAAGACATGGTCATGATGACTGCAAAACCGTCCCAAGAAGACCATTGTAAACTGTCTTCTGGGATGCTTGATGGAAATGATGAATGAGATTTCTATGAATACTGTGTCGCACTCTCTCTGATCCCTCTCATTTTGTGCTCTTCAGAGTGCTAAGATTTTCTGTCAGAGTATAAAACCACTTAATGTATTGCACAGTGGAATTCTTTTCCTCTGCATATCTAAAAATAGATAAATGCCAAAAAAGGAAAGCCAGGGGAATCCTTATATCTTTAATTACAGGTAGGTTGTTCTACTTTATGAGGAAATAAATAAGGCTGAATATTAAAATCTTTAAAATACATTTACCTGCTGTTTGAGAGATCCATCTTACTTTTTGTCCTTGTGAGTTGGTATCCACATATTCCAGCTAGTGATGAAAAGCAAAAAGAAAAACGAGAAATGACATGTAATAAACAGATAATTTAGAAGTTTCAATAAAATGGACTATTGACTGCAAAAATATATATGACCTAACATGACCCAAGAAAAGTAAAAAAAAAAAAACAACAAAAGTTTATGTATATGACCAAGAAAGAAACTTAAAATCTTTATTAAAGGAACCACTCAAAAAACTAACTCCTTTGTCAAGGTAGTTTATAGAACAAGGTTTTATAGACGGTCAAAGAGCATGTAATTTTTGTGTTATCTTGCTGTATACCCCTACCCCAAAAAATCCTTCAGAAAAAAAAAAAAACAAAAAAAACGATAAACTGTATAAAGCTACATGCCCTGTTTCTTAATTCAGTTGTATATTTTGTGTATTTCCCTCTATTTTCTTTACAGTATCATAAACAATTATTTGAATTTAGGTGCTTGTTATATAGTCATAATAAAAATATTTAATTTTCTTTTAACTAGGTATCCTATGGTGAGATGGTGGGCTGTGATAACCAAGATGTAAGTATTAAATTTTTCTACTTAGGAATGAAAAAACAGGTCTCACATTGTTATTACTGGAATGTATATTTTTTGTTTAGTGTGTCTCAGTCTAAGGAAACAGATTTGCAGTTATGTTAATTATATTAAGGCTGGAATATTCCTCCTCCAAATTAAGATAGTGTCCCTTAATGTGTTCCCTATTTTAATTTTTTTAAAGCTAATTTTATGGTTTTATGTGCAGATTACATTTCTCAAAGGCATCAGGTTGTATGAAAATTAGAAACACCCTTTTCCCCTTTTGCCAAAGAATTCTGTGTTTGCTAGGATTTGGTTCTCTTATCACAATGAAGAATTGGAACTTTAGAGCAATACTTGCTTTCAGGAGAAATGATGCAGAGGTGAGGGTTCTGCTGTGGGTTATTGTTCTCCCATTAGTGTATATTTCCTGCTGTGCTCTGCAGGTGTCAGCCAATAAGAGCCATTTCTGATAGTAAAAAGTAAGGTTTGGAAGAGAAGAATTCCTGTTTATTTTCCTTGAAGCTTATTTTGGGTTAGAGATACGTTTTTCTTGAATGCTGAGAATATTTTTGTCTAGTAATTTCCACTCCCTTCCTACTGTCACACTGCTCAGCTCCCTTTGTCCATCTTTTCCTCCAGAGAAGTGACAGAAGCCTGAATTCTAAAGAAGGGCTAATCAATAATGTCAGGCTCCTAAGGTTGATAATAAGAGTTTAAAATTTTTAAAACAATTTGAAGATTGATCAAGGTTGACACACAGAAGTGTGTACTTCCCTGACCTGCCAAGCTCCCCAAAACATGGTTCACATAGAAAAGGCTCTCCTTCCACCTCCCTCTGCAGACCCACTTGTGGGCTGTTCGTGATAACTGCAAAACCGTCCCAAGAAGACGTTATAAACTGTCTTCTGGGATGCTTGGTGGAAAAGATGAATGATATTTCTATGAATACTGCATCACACTCTCTCTGATCCCTCTCATTTTGTGCTCTTTGGAGTGCTAAGATTTTCTGTCAGAGTATAGAACCCCTTAATATATTACACAGTGGAATTCTTTTCCTCTGCATATCTAGAAATAGATAAATGCCAAAAAAGGAAAGCCAGGGAAATCCTTACATCTTTAATTACAGGTAGGTTGTTCTACTTTATGAGGAAATAAATAAGGCTGAATATTAAACAAAATCTTTAAAATACATTTACCTGCTATGTGAGAGAACCATCTTACTTCTTGTCCTTGTAAGTTGGTATCCACATACTCTCCAGCTTAACAAAAATTAATGATTTGTGTTCATTATTTTAAGATTATGGGAGTAGATTGCGTGAAGCTCAGAGTTAACAAAGATGCATATAACTTTTTGTGTCTCCGTTTCCTCATCTCTGAACCCTACCAGTTGGACTAAATGATCTATAAAGCCGTCTCCTAGATGTCTAAGTTCTGTTTTCATCAATCTAATTATGAATATTTAATCTGCTGGGCGGGCATGTTTTAACATACTTCCTAATCTTTTACTAAAAACTACTGGCATTTTTGCATTCTAGTGCCCCATAGAGTGGTTCCATTATGGATGTGTTGGATTGACAGAAGCCCCCAAAGGAAAATGGTACTGTCCACAGTGCACTGCTGCCATGAAGAGGAGAGGCAGTCGGCACAAATAAGGGAGGCCATTTCGTTTGTGGAAGAAAAAAGCTTCAAATTTTATATAGGACTTTAAAAAAAGAAGAAGCAGTGCATTTGCAGGCAACCGCTTAAAGGATTTACATAGACAATCCTATAAGATCTTGAACTTAAATTTTATGGGTTGTATTTTAATAATGTAAGTAAATTATTTATGCACTCCTGGTGTGCTCCAGATATTATTCCAGTTAGCCTTGGATTATTTCAGTGGCCAACGTATGCAGACATTTGTACTCCTCAACCATTTTCTCCAAGTAATGGGCATTCTATAATGTAGACTTCAAAGAATTCCAACGATGAAGATTTTAAGAAAAGTATTTTATATTCAACAGGTATGTTCTGCTGCATGTACTGTACTCCAGAGCTGTTATGTAACACTGTATATAAATGGTTGCAAAAAAAAAAAGTGCTTCTAAAAAGATAATGGTTTTTTAAATGCCTTTATAATAAGCTTTGTTTCTTTGTGAAACTAAATTCAGCGGGCTGAAGGAAATGGTTCATGTGATAAAGTGGGCTGATGTCCTCTAGAGTACCTGGGTACATAAACAGAAACTCCTGTAGGTAAAAACGAATCTGGGCCATTAGTCTTTATATGTTTCTGCATCCAGACAGAGTGCAGTTCATGAGGGTGGGGGTGGGAGGGCTGAGGGGAAAGGGTGTTAAAGTGATAACATTTTTATACCAAATGTGTTTATTTTTTTGTGCAAGTAATCCTTAAAATTGGAATTGTATTAGGTGTTAAAATAAAGTTTTTAAAAAATTACTTGTATTTATACTTTACACACTTAATAATGAAAATTTCTTAATTCCAACTAACTTCCAATTTTCATAATCTCAAAAGGACAGAGGCCCAGGACACAGAATGCTGCGTAATCTGTTATATCTTTAATAATGCTTGGAATTTGTGATACAAAAATAAGGAAAAGACATTTTTATGTAAATTTGAAATGCAAATGTATTTTTCTAGAACATTCCCCTGGCTTTTCCTTCAGTCTAAGGGACATGAAAGAAGTCTAATTACAGCAGACAAACGGAAATAATTATTATAGTTGTTTTGACTTGAGGCACTATGGCCAAACTGAAGGAGAGAGACCCCTTGGATTGGAGCTTAAAATTCAGTTCTCTTTTTCCTTTTACCACATGTTGGTATGCCAGTTAATTCACTTCTTTAATCACTCTGGCCCTTATTAAACCAGGGTGATGCCAGCTTCAGGATGTCTGTAAGCAATCCTGAAAGTTTTATTCTATAGGTGCTATTTAAACTAGAAATTTTGCATAGTGGAAGTTTTATTTAAGGTATAATATTGAGTCTGGTCAGTAGAAAAGTCCTTAAAACTTTAGAAATACTTATTATGTCATATTTCTTTTATATTGAAATGTACTAGGCCCATCAGATTTATGTTTTAATCAAAACCACTTATGAGCCTCTTAGAACTTATATAGAAAACTGTAAAATCTATGCAATGCTACCCAAAAGGGTATGGATTAGATAGGGGATTTTCAAGGTCTCTTCCAGCTTCGAGATTCCACAGTTCTGAGCTGCTGCAGTCTAATTTTATAACTGGACAGCCCGTGAAACTAAGTTAGGTTCATTTGTGGGTACTCATGATTTCATGATACTCAGTATTTTCATGGAGATTTTATAAACTCTAAAGAAATAATATATAATGTAGTATTCAGTTAGCTTATTAGCATGTTGCCTGGGGATGCTCAGTGGTATTGTTTAATCTTATACATAATGACTTTTCTAAACTCACTGTTTTATAGGAATTGGTTCAAGGGAAAAGCCTTATGTACAGCCTTATTTTAAGAGAAAGTTCTTGTCAGAGTCAGGAACATCCCTGTTTCCAGCTGCTATAGCTAGTCCCTTTCAGTGTGTGAATTCCACTACTTAACCAAATCACTCAGAAAAACATTTTGACAAATTTTAAGCTCAAACGTTGAATATTTTGAAGCGTGTATAAAGAAGTAAACCAAAATTTTGTGCAATTATTTAGTAGTGAGTGGAACCTGTTAATATCTGAGATCTATATAATGGGCCAAACATGGAACTACCTCATCAAAAAAAAAAAAAATGTGGCCAACTATTAATAATTCTTTGTGACATTTACATCAAGGGGTATATGAGCATTTTTGGTATTATACACATTCAAAATCTTTGTTGTACAAAACTCATGTAACAGTTGGTGGCATAAGAAAAATCCGAATGTGGGTTCACAGTTTATAGGTGGTGAAAATTGAGGCCTTACTGCTGTGGAGTGTATATTAAAATGTTCATGGTGACACATTTTGAAGCAATAAATGGCTTAATGAAATGCCTAAACGAAGCTGAGTGTTTGATAAACATACAATCATTCTTTTTTAGGGCAGTTCGTTTTTTTTTTTTACTCTTTTATCCTTCAAAGCAAATTCCACATATTTTAGATTTTTAACCATCTTTGTTTTGTACAGTGTTAGTGCCCTTTGTCCTTAGATCTCAGCAATAGTCTTCTTGACATAATGAATTATTTGAGACTTAGAAAAACAAATGTCTAATATACCATAAGGGGTAAGATTCTCTTTAAATGTGTAGACATTGCAGTGTTTGCCTTCAACTTTCACATTAAAAAAAAAAATCTTTCAACAGAAGGGTTTTAAGAGAAAAAAGAACATCCTCAAAAATGTTCATTTTTATAATCAAACGTTAAGCATTTTGATGTCGAGATTACACAGATGAAGGTATTTGTGTGTGTGAGGGGTGTGTGTGTGTGTGTGTGTCTGTGGGTGGGTGGAAGAAGTGGGAAGGGTGGACATGTTAACAAGTAATTGCTGTATTTTGGTAAATGCTATCAATGGCTGTACCCATTGTTCTAGGAACACAGAAATTTAACTTACGAGCTATTATTTAAATAAATGATGCCTAAAACCAGATGGTTTTCCAGGCAGGCGAAATGGTTTTAGTGTCCTGGACATTCTGGGAATTTAAAAGTAGTCTGAAATGAGTAGACGTGGTATAGGGAAATGCGCTGTCAGAGGAGGAACCTAGAAAGCTGAGTGAAAGTCTATTCATGAGCCATGAATTCATGAGAGCCTGTTCACTGTGCCATGCAATTGTTTGTCAGTGGGAGTAGTGACAGCATTTACATATTGTCAGTTGAATACTTTCTGATTATTTAAGCTTAAATCATGGCACTTTTCTTACTGAGATTATAAGCTAGAGATGACAAAATTAAGACTTAAGTCTTGCAAATGGCTGTAAAATTCTAAATTTAAGGTGAATCTTTTCTCCCAATTTTTGAAGCTACAAATCAGAATTGTTCATCAAGATTTTTAGATTTCCCTATTTAGATGGTAAAATATAAATTATTAAAACAGATTGTAATTTCTGACCCAGAGACTTAATATTTCATGTTTTGATTTAGCTACAACAGAAAAAGTTTAAAGTGATTTAAAGATGAAATGACTTCAAAATTGTTTTATGTTTAATTGAAGTTTGATAAAAGAGAGATAACCTCTTCTGGCCATTTCCATTTTAAAGTAGTCAGTCATGTATACCTTATAAGTCAGTATTTTAACTTAATAAATAACTTTGGTAACACATTATTAAAAGTCTAGACATATTAAAATGTTTATTTGAAAGAAACTTAATAAATTTTTCAGAGCCTTTTACTTTTATCACTACTGGCAAAGGAGACTGTAAAGAGAACATTACGAGACTTCAAGGTGGTCCATTGGTTAAGACTCTGGGCTCTCAATGTAGAGGGCCTGGGTTCCATCCCTGGTAGGGGAAACTAAAAGCCATCATGCCACCCGGTGCAACAACAACAACAACAAAATATATATATATATATATAGTCATTTTTCTGTGGCTCATTATAAATTCAGAAGCCAGTGTGAGAAGTGAGCTTGAGGAATGTGTATAGTGTGTATGTAGCATATTCTCATTCCTCACTTCTACTGGCCTGTTAATGACTAAGAGTAATTTTTCACAGGAAGGTGTATACTTGCTAGTCTTTAATGATGAACTATTTTAAAGCATTCGTAAGTTGAATATTGCTTGTAGAAAAAAACAGTAACCGTAAAATAAACAGTAACAGTAACAGTATTTTAATTATTTTTGCACCATTAAACCTACTCTAGTAGAGGGACCTTCCATGCTAATATGTTAAAATAAGGACAATTATAATTGGTACTAGATAACTTTAAAAAGCTATCTAGGTCAAATGGAATACAAGGGACCAGGCAGAAATATTTCTAAATAACCCTGAATGTAAATATGAGTCAGTTCATTAGAATGGTTTTGCTAATCTTATAACTAGCCTAATAGAAGCTTTTAATGTGACCTCCCTAGTGTGTTCCACTAGAATTTATCGATTTTTTTATTCCTTGATGAATTTGTATATTTATCTTTAATATGACAAATAATTGTTTTCTTGAATAGTTCGAGGCATTGATTATAAAGATACTTTTTTCATGGGTTTACAAGTGTACCAAAAGATTTTTTCACTTTTCCAATGGTTGTCATTTGTAAGTGTTTGAAAAAGAATCCCCTTATGTGTTGAAAACAAAACAAAAAATAAGCTTATATATGAGAACATATGATTTAAATATAGATGTAATCTTTAGACTTTGTGTGGTATACATGTAACCAAAGAACCATACTCTGTCAAAGAACGTTTCCTTCTTAGTCACTTAGATTGGCTAAATGAATGCCAGCCTTCATTGCAGTCAGAAGACCAAACCTATCCCTCCCATCCCCCATTACACACATCAGTCTTTCAGGGAACAAACTTAGTGCCAGCAAATTTTCAATACTTCTCATTTTCTGAAAATAAAAATGGATGATTGAACTGTGGTTACATTTTTAAAAAGAATGGTTATCTTGAGATAATTTATCATGGTTTCCAAGGAATATTATGCTGTAAATCAGAAAAGAGGAATGAAATTTCTAATTAATGTAATTTGATTGTATGATATAACAAATGAAATTAGTTCATGTTTTATGTATTAATTGATAAAAGCTTAGGAATTCTGGCTGTATGCCAAGATGTAAGTTTATATCCGAAGGAGAGTAAAACATTGGAGATATACAATTCATTGGTTTAAATATTTACCATTCTACCTATGTAGAGGATGTGAATCTTAAAAGCAAACTTGGAAGGCTGAAAGGAAATGATGTGCCCAAATTGCATTTGTTTGGAGGAGCAGTATAATTACACATTCAAGAAATGGTTAAAATCCCAATGGAGCTAATTGTGTGATTGCCACAAGCCGCTCAGGGACTCACTATTCTAAACGAGGTAACAGACCATATTTGGCAGCCACATGGAAAAATTGTGCAACAAGCCCTTCCTTTGGTAAATTTTAGTTCCCCAACCTTAGCACTGTGGGCATTTTTTACCAGACGATTCTTTGTTGTGGTATCCTGCCATGTGCACTGTGGGATGTTTAGCACATTCCTGGCATCTACATAGATGTCAGTAGCATCTCCCCTGGGTCCACAAGTTGTGACCACCAGAGAAGTCTCTAGACAATGCCAAATGCCCCTTGGGAGACAAAATTACCCCCACTGGGTTACATGTTACCAAAATGTGAAATATTTCTTGTGGGAAAATGGCAGTGATGTGGAAAAATATGTGAATTTATGATGTATAAACCTTATGAAATGGAAATTTTTAATTACAAAAAGATGCTGATAGATGCTACAATAATAGGAAAGTGAGTTGAATAGTTTCAGTCAGCAGTTTCTATGTAAAGAGATATAAGTACACTAGTAGTTAGAAGACAGAACAGAATATGATTTAAAAAACTCAGCTTGGGTACTGGTGCAAGCATATTCAAAATGCCTATGCTGACAGAAATTTGTGAAAAATAGAGTGATGGGTCAATAACTACAGAGAGCTGGTGAGAGTACATCCCATTGAACATCCCATTTCAAAAGGGCACCCACAAGTGTGGTCATGTGGAATCTCCAGGAGATTTATATGCTCAGAAACACTGGTCTGGTGGACAATTTAAAATGATAAGCACTTACTCTGGAGGATGAAGTCTATCTGGACTTTTTTGTTCATCTAGGAATTTAGAGACTATAGAATGTGTCTGTTCAAACAAACGTGAATCAAGGAAAAGACAGTAGGAAAATGATTTTCACTCTAGTATTTTATTTCCATGTGTAAATTGAACAAATGCTGTGCCTGAGGGAAGCCTCTTCTACCCTTTAATGCAATTCCTGGATATCTGCAAACCCTGAGCTCACCATTCAGCAGCCTAGAGTGGTTTTAACCACTACAAAGGAAGAAAGAATTTTTTTTTTTTTTTTTTTTTTAACGCACAAAAAGCCCCATAAAGTTTCAGTGGTCTTAAGATGAAATCCATAGATTTGTCCGAAAAAGTGACTTCATATAATGATTAGGAGAGAGGCAATGGAACTGAGTTAAAAGGAAAAGACCTGATACTGGGAAAGACTGAGGGCAGGAGGAGAAGGGAGTGACAGAATAAGATGGTTGGATGGCATCAATTCAATGGATATGAGTTTGAGCAAATGTGGAGATAGTGAAGAACAGCGGATCCTGGAGTGCTGCAGTCCATGGGGTTGCAAAGAGTTGGACACTACTTAGCTACAGAACAACAACAACAGAATTAAATGTTGACTGCATTAGAAATTGCAGGAAAATTGCAAGTCTGTTTTAGGATTTCTGTTCATACTTCTCCAGCATATCAAGAACCAGACCTCAGCCTAATTGCAGACTGAACTTCTGGTTTTTCATTATCATAAGCGGTAGATGTAAAGTTCTAAAGACAGGTGAAAGGACGCATGATCCTAAACCTGATATAAATTAGTGCTCTGTGTTTATGTGGCTCTGGAGATAACACATGATCAGGTGTCTGCACAGACCTTAAACCCGGGCAGCATTTTCCTCCACAAGGACTGAGGGCACAAAGGCAAGAATATGACATTGCACATAGACTTTTCTGTTCAATCTTGCATATATTTTGCACCTCTTGAGAGTAACCCCATAAACTTGACCCATGTTACTGTCCCCATGGACTGTAGCCCACCAAGCTACTCTATAGGGATTCTCCAGGCAAGAATGCTGGAGTGGGCTGCCATGCCCTCCTCCAGGGGATCTTCCTAACCCAGGGATTGAACCCAGGTCCCCCACATTGCAGGCAGGTTCTTAACCATCTGAGCCACCAGGAAAGCCTGTTATTGTCCTTATTCTTCCTAAAAAACAATATTTTGCTTTGTGAGTTTACAACTAAAGATAGTGGTAACATAACAGTATATTCAAATAATCATAAATAATGGTCTTCCTAGTCTGACAGTTACCATAATATCTTCATTAATAAATCATTTGGGGAACGAACTTTCTGGATTCCTGTCTACAGATGTCTAAATAAACCCTTTAACCTAGAAATTATAGCCATCCTTGATCAGAATCAAACTCTCCAGTTTTATCCTTAGTGTGTGCATGCATGCTTTGTTGCTTCAGTCTTGTCTGACTCTTTGCAACCCTATGGGCTTTAGCCCACCAGGCTCCTCTGTCCATGGGAGTCTCCAGATAAGAATCCTGGAGTGTGCTGCCATGCCCTCCTCCAGGGGATCTGCCCAACCCAGGGATCGAACCCCTGTCTCTTATGTCTCCTGAATTGGCAGGCGGGTTCTTTACCACTAGCGCCACCTGGGAAACCCTTTATCCTTAGTGGTCTCCCACTAAGACCTAAAACCTTCAGCAGTTGAAATATTTGTGACTTTTCAAGGTCAAGTTGAGAAACTGCCATTTTCCTGAAGCTTTCCTTATCACCTCTCAAAAGTGGTGAACTTCTGTAAAGCAATTGTCCTTCAATAAAAAATAATTTTAAAAAAGAGGTGAACTCCTGATTATGATTCTTCATGGCACTTGACTTATTTCCACCTTAGCTGTGGCTGAGATTGTCATATGTGCACCAGCCTCTTTTCCTTTTCCTCATATTCCACCTCAGATTCAGTTAGATGGGTCCATATGCGGGGGCTCAGAGCAACAGAATGTGGGCCAAAGTATATATGCCAATTTGAAGCTTGGTCCCAAAAAACCTGTTACATAATTCTCCATGCCTTTATCATTTTTGATCTGCTAGTATGATTCAGAGGATCTCAGTGGGTATCCAACATTCTAGAATATGGAAAGTCACTGGGTGGAAGGATCTTTGGTACAAAATGTCTTAATAGAAACTGACACTGGAAAATGATATGAGTGCAAAATGAGCTTCTGTTTCATCAAGCCACTGAGATTTCATGGTTACTTTTTACAGAAGTTACCCTATCCTGACCAATTTGCCATTGTGTTTATTATGTTTTAGTCATTTATGGTATTTATCATATGTTTTCTGTTTTCCACATCACCTGGAATGATGTTTTACATAGTAAAGATTAAATATGTAGTTCATGATTTAAAAGCATCCTGTTACATTTGGAGCTTATGGGGCAAGTTCCATAGTCAGTATTAGAAAAGAGGTGGTAGGAGCTAAGAAGAGATCAGACAAATCCTCTTAGGGTGGAGGTACTAGAAAGTGAGTACTCAGGCATGGCTGACAGCACCCCCAGAACTTAACTCACAGCATCACCAGTATGTATAGCTGGATTTTACATCATAGTAGTCAAGAGTCTTCTTGAACGAGAAAGCCTTGCAGGAAACCAAGAGGGCCCAGAATCTGAAGATTTCCTCTTCTTATCAGGATACAAGAGAGAGGAAATCCATGTCAAAAATATATCCCTATGAGCACAACCTTGGAGCCTTAGGTGACCTTTGAGCTTGGCAATCACTGAAGTCCATATTTTATGACTAAGCTGACACTCAAAGAGAGAAATGACTTTCCCAAAGTTCCTGATCAGATACTGGAAACTTCTCTATTAGAGATAGCTTTATTTCTCTAGTTTACAAAATAAAACAAAAATTTAAAAGCATCCTGTTACATTTGGAGCTTATGGGGCAAGTTCCATAGTCAGTATCAGAAAAGAGGTGGTAGGAGCTAAGAAGAGATCAGACAAATCCTCTTAGGGTGGAGGTACTGGAAAGTGAGTACTCAAGGCATGGCTGACAGCACCCCCAGAACTTAACTCACAGCATCACCAGTATGTATAGCTGGATTTTACATCATAGTAGTCAGGAGTCTTCTTGAACGAGAAAGCCTTGCAGGAAACCAAGAGGGCCCAGAATCTGAAGATTTCCTCTTCTTATCAGGATACAAGAGAGAGGAAATCCATGTCAAAAATATATCCCTATGAGCACAACCTTGGAGCCTTAGGTGACCTTTGAGCTTGGCAATCACTGAAGTCCATATTTTATGACTAAGCTGACACTCAAAGAGAGAAATGACTTTCCCAAAGTTCCTGATCAGATACTGGAAACTTCTCTATTAGAGATAGCTTTATTTCTCTAGTTTACAAAATAAAACAATTTTTAAAGTAACTTTTTAAAACAACAGCTATTAAATTTAACCTCCCCCTTCACCTCCATTTCATACCCTAACCAAAATGAAACATATGTTTGATAGAAGAGTATCTTTTGTGTTGGAGAATTTTAATGAGGAAGATTGCTTGTCCAACCTTGAATTTATAGAATTCTAAAAGACCTGCCACTCTATTGGCCCAGGTTAATGCTGCTTAAATACAGGCCCTTGAATACTGAAATGATTTAGGAGAAGAGGTACTTTATGAAATTGTATGCATAAAAACATTCTGAAACACTGCCAGAATCCACAGGTTCATATACAGCTTCTGCGTATTACCCTTCTACTGTTCTCACTGAAACAATTTACTCTCTGTCTTCACTGTTCCCTGTTCTGATGCTTCCAAACTCTAACACATGCTACTCCACCTTCCATTGCAACTAGGGCATCGATACCTCCCACCTGAAGCCTCCACCTTCTACTCACTCCCATCCCACACTTGCTCTCATTTTCCCAAACCAGCATCGACCACCCAACCCCACTTCACAGAATAAAGGAAAGAGGACTAATACCAAGTGCTCATGTTTGCTTTGGAGGCTTCTCCAAGAGGCCCATTATTTGATAATTATCTGCTCATGTATCTGCCACCAAAACAGATCCTGAGCTCAGCCCCTGGATCAAAGACCTAACAGCATGCATTCTTCCAACACATGTGTACAGAACTCTTATACATTCTGTCATCTAGTCACTCCAACAACACTTCAAAGGAAGCACTAATATTATCTTCATTTCACAAAACACTTGTTTAAAACCAGTGATAAGAGGCAGTGCCATGGTTCTATCCAGATTGGGGCTACCTCAAATGTTGTCAATGGACTCCCTAGTCTATGTGTATCGTTTTTTCCACCTCTTCTTCCTACCGTCCCACTCTTAACTATCCCTTTTCTCACTTCTGCAGATACTGTTTTATTTACTGTCTTCTCTCACTCCCTCAGACTCAGTGGTTAAAATGGAAAATTGGGTTTTTCAATCTGCTGGTATCATTTCTAAAACACTAATTTGCCATCTTCTTTTTGATTCCTGTTATTTGAAGTTTAGCTGTAAAATTAACTATGCTGTTGTCTTTCACTTCTCCCAGTTCAAAGACAATATGATTTTAGCACCTGGTTTGTGCTTTCTCTCATAGCCTGTACTCAACAATTTAATGATGCCCCAAAACAACAGTGTTCCCTTTTCATCTAGTGAAGAACTTGGTCTCACCTTGGATCACATCAACACAGGGACAATTCCAATTTAGAGATCTCATAACTCCTACTGTCTCTCAATTACATTGCATGTACCAAAACTGTATCTTCCAACACTGCTGTTTAGCTGTTTTCTCTTCATACTCCCTTGGCTTCTGAAAGCCGAATGCCACTTCATTTTCCTCTGTGCCTTCATTTGTCATGGGATTGAGGGCTCTGAATCTATAAATCAAGCAATATTAAACACACTGGAGGGGATATATGCAAGGGTTCGAGGTAAATCCAGCTGTAGTGTGAATGCTTATTCTTTGAAGCTTTAAGGTGTTCAAGTATTGGTGGTCTCTTAACAAGCTAGAAGAGAAGATGTCCTAATCTCTGAATCTATAATAGCCAGGAACCCGTAGGGGGCGCTCCGTCTCACAAAATATAAGTGACAGGAGCGTGCCTAAAGGGATGGGATCACTTAAGGGGTGTGGCCTCACAGGAGAACCTCAGCTCACAGGACCAAGTTTGGGTCAGAAACAGGTCACAAAAACCTATTTAGAGGAGCCATGGAAGAATGTCTGCTATGAGCCTAAGCCAGTCCTGGGTATCCAGAGAGGTGAGCAACAGGCACTGAGCCAGTGTGCTTTCTCTGCGGCGTGGCCTCAGCTGACTCTGCACAAGTGGATGGAGTCTGCAGAGTTGCCCTGCTAAGGGTTCCTTGTGGCACTCTGTATAGCATTAGACTGAGCTGACTTCTAGACAAAGCCCGCTGTGTACCCTTTTCTGCTGAGCAAAAGTTACCAATGTCAGCTACAATCCAGTCCTTGGGGGAACCCAGTGTCAGGCAATGAGATTCAGTTTAGTCCAGGAGAGGAGTAATGATGTGATAAAAGTTGGGTTCAGAGCAGAAAAAAAGATCATAGATCATTTCCAGTGAAATCAGTGCATAAAACAGACTTTCACGTGCTGAGGTTCAGACAGTCCTCATGACCCTCTTATCCCCATAGCAGTGACCGCAGTTCCCTCAAGTGAAGATCCTCTCACCTTCACGCACCGAGTCTGCTTTACACTTCCCCTCGACCTTTGTCATCAGTTGATGAAAGCCTACTTGTTTTTCCAGTGCTGGATTAAGGAAAAGAAATTACATAAGGGGATAGACATCAAATACATATTTAAACTTCTGCAGCTCTGGGTGATCAGCCACATTTCAGGGGGAAATGAGCAATGTTGCTTCCAGTCTGGGGAAGCCAGGCGTCTCAGATGCGGGGGCTCATAGAGCGCTCCGGCCGCCCCCCAACCCTCCCACCCCAGCCCGGGACCGGGGAGCCCGGGCCTTAGCCCCGCCTTCCCGCCGGCCGGGGGCTGGCTCCCCTGGGCCGGGCTCCCCGCTCCTCCGGCTCCAGGATCCTAGCCTCGAGCGCGGCCGGCGCGCGTGCGGGTCTGTGTGTCTGTGCGCGCGTGTGTCCGTAGGTGGGAGATGAATTGGAATCATACGACTGGGTGTTTCCTTCCGAGTGGTTTTGATCAGCCATCCATTAGGGAATCATGGAAACTTTTTTTTTTTCTGACTAAAAGGATGAAAACTGAGTAAGTACAGAGAACTTTGAACTTGAAACGGAATGAAACAAATACAAGCCAAACCCTGCGGATGATAACCATGCCCCTTCAGACCGTGTATTTCCTTTTTCTGTCAAAAGCCTTCAAGGCTTAGAGGAAAGTGGCAATTTAAAACGGAATGAAGGGAAAGAAACAGTTAAGAACCACGAAAGACTGAAAGCGGGACTGCTTTAAAACCGGAGGAAAAATGAGGAACTGTTAAGGCGAGTTGGCTTGCGTCCAGCTGTGCAACAGGCACTTGGGTTTAAACCTATTGCGTTGTCCGGGGCTGTTTTTAGCCTCCAGATTTACTTTAGTGGTGTTTCTCTTTTCCTGTGAAGCTTTTACTGTGAGTTTAAGGATGTTGTGAAAAATAAGACATTACCAGAAGCAACAGTTTGGCAGCCTAGGATACGCTCAGGTTCTTAGTTACAACTATTATTATTTTGATGTCTTTTTTTTTTTTTTTTTTTTAAAGCCAGGCCGGCCACTTTTTACTGTCCTCCATGGAAGGGCTCTTACTAACCGCCTCAGGCTTTGGGGATCTATGATTCTTTGGCAGGACGCTTCGGAAAGTTTTTTAAGTGGAGATGGCGTTATCTTGATGTGATTTAAAGTTGTGGAAAAAGAAGACAGTTTGGTCTTTTTCATGCTGACAAAAAATAGCTGCTATGACTTTTCCGGCAACGTGGACAGGGGCCAAGTGAAGCTAAACTGGTCATGATCTGTCGTCTAATGTTCCTCTGTCGTCGGCGATTTTGCTCCCGGCCCTTCTTGGTGGGCTTGGTGGTGGCAATCTGTCTCTTCTACCAGACTCTGACACTCTGGGGGACAAAGAAGCTTGCAACTGCGGGCCCCGGGGCTGCCCCAAACACACCCACCAAAACCCAAGCAAGCAGATGCACCAAAGGATTCTTCCTGGACAAGCAGTGCTTCCTTCTCTCTGACAATGCACAGGAAATTGGAAAGGTAAGGCTGGACATAAGCTTAGCCTTGACATTTTCAGCAAAGATAGCAGTCTGCTTCTCTCTGTTCCTTCTGTAAGACTAAAATTAACTTCCATGAGGTCTGAAAAGGATCCAGAGTATACACAGCCCAGAGAGTGACCTTATGACAGAGAAACACATGCTAGCTTCAGCTTCTTTTTTTACTTCCGGAGAGTCCTGGTCATTATTTTCTCTCTCAGAATTTCACTTCGTTTCAGCTAAATGAAATAGACCATTTGGAGGGGATGGGGGTGATGTGAATTCTTTCTTAAAATTGGGGTTCTAAGAGATCTTAAGATTTACAGTTTGGGAACATAAATCAAAGATTCACAAAACTTGGCAAACGTTGACTGTCTCTTTTCTCGAGGTAGTCTGTATGAATGGCCGGACCATTCTAGACTCCAAGTTACTCCAAAATTACATTTTCTAATTGGTTATGTCTATTTTATTGCTGAGCACATTTCTATAGCAATATATTTATTTCTGAAGCATTTAAAAATAGTGTAATAGGTTTCTTCAAAAGAATTGACACAGTGCATTTTATTGCTTATAAAATTAGGAATATACAGATTATTTTATATTTATACTATCCTAGTAACTTTACTAATCTTACTTGTTAAGTGTTGAATAAAATACAAGGCACAAGGAAATACAGAGTTTTTCTTTTACTATACCACTCTGTGCCTGTTAGTGAAATGAAAACAAACCAGCCTAAAACAGAAAAACAAGCACAAATATTCATGATAACAAAATCACTGATTTCTATGCTACAGCAGGTAGTGTAGTAAGATAATTTATGTAAGCAATAGCTTGCATTTGTAGAGCTAGGTAGATTCTATGATCATGGTTATTGTTTGGAGCAGAATTTCTTGTCAAATATCAACTAACTGCTACCATCATTGCTAACACCATACCATCTTGATTTAAAAACTTTCACACTAAGAAGAATTTTGAAAATTAAAGAGAGAAAATGTTGTTGACAAAAAAAAAAAAAAAAACTTTCACATATTTCATTTCAGACGTATAACCCTTTAAGATTGGTAATATAGGTATGATGACACTCAAGGCAGTTTAGGCAAGTATTATGACATGGTACATTCATCTAGTCCCTATTGCAGTGCTGATTCTCTAAATAAAAGTAAATTCAAAGCTCTAATAACAGTTTGTGAAACCACAGCTGAAAGAACTAAATGAAATGCAAGATAATATCAGATTTGAACAAAGAAAATTTGAAAACATTTGAGTGACTTTATTTTATCAGCAGCGTCAAGAAATATCTTGACCAAGAAATATGACCAAAAAAGCAAATAATAAAACTAGGAACACATCTAGATGAAACTTTAATGGCAAGTGTGAATCAAATATTAAATTCTCTAAAGTAGTTGAGGAATTTGTGTTTTTTATTAATTTATATCATCATTAACATAACCCTTATTTGTGTTTTTAGCACATCAAATTCATGATGGGTAAAAATGTTGACTTTGAAAGTCACTTCTTGTTTGTTTCCAAAGAGTCTAATTTCTTTAAAAATATTTGAGATGGTTTTGCTCTTTAAGTACTTACATTTTTTGCTGAGAATTTGGATAAAAAGTTTTTTACTCATTAATTTACAACCTTTCTTACTCACTACTTGACTTTACAATGGACTCCTGCTGTTGCCTGTAACTTAGGCGTATGTTAACTGTTATTTGTAGGCTGTCACAGAAAATTCCATTTTAGCTTTGGACCTTCTGCCACTTATAAACCATCTGAAACTTATTGGCTGCTGGTGTAAAACATTCACTTTAGAATGTTCTTCACTAAAAATGCCTAACACATGATGCTTTTTTTTCCACAGTCTTAAATATTTTAACTATAAGCAAGATTCTGAAATCACAGTTACAGTTCAGAAGCTCAATAGATATGAAAACTGAATTTCCAAACATTCGCTATGTGCCTCTGTTTTCAACTTTACTTGGGCCAACCATTGGTTTAGAGCCAGAAAGTGTCATGTGGAGGTTGGTTAAATATAAATGAGTTCTTCTTGCAATATATGTTCCAGAAAAGAATCACAAATCCCTTTCTGAAGATTAAATATTCTATCAGATAGCTAAAATGAAGAAAGAAATGTCTTTGGAGTCTATACATAGATCCTTCTCAAAAACAGCTACTTAAGAAGCTCATTAAAAAGATAACTGATGAAATGCTACCTAGATTTTCCCACAAGACCTAAAATATAGCTTTTTAGGCATTATTTAGAAGAAGCATTGTTTTTAGCTATAAATTTTGGGGTTTGTTATTTTATTGTCAAACCAAAATATTCATGTTACTAGGGCTTTCCCTTACTTGACTCCATCCATCTTTAGGTGATTATTAAAGTTACCTAAAACATCTGGCTTTGACCTAAGGTTCACAGATTCCAGAAAGTATTTGGAGGCATAAGATGTCTGCCAAACCCAAGCATTTTATGCAAAGAATTGTGTGTACATGTATGTGTGGTTGTCTATGTGGGAGAAACTACAATCCTCTTCAGATATTCAGACCTAAAGAAATACTAGGAAATAAGAAATGCTTAAGAAGCAGTACATTTAAGCTTTAAACTGCATTTAAACTGCCCCTTCCGGAAGTGTAGGTTGGGTCTGAGTTTGTAAATCTGAAAAAGGAAAAAAAAAAAAAAAAATCTGAAAGAATCCACTTGAGAACATTTGTAAAAAGTGTTTCAATGAATGCTGTAGTGTCTGCAGGCATAAACAGTCTAAAACCAAAGTATACTCACAGAGTACTTCTCGAATCATAGTTTTCATACTTTCATGAATAAGCAATAAGTATTTCCCAGTCGATTTGGTTGTAGTTGTTTCTCAGAGAGAAACTTTTGTGCTTTATCTGCCAAGTAATAGAAGGTTCTGTAGTAGCAAATATTTAAAGGTGAGTGACTGTGCTCTTGACACCTTTCTAACTGGGATCTGGTTCAATGTCTAAAACTGTTTTTGGTACAGATTGAGATCGTGATATATAGAATATGCCAACTTTCCATAGTGAGGAAGTGCTCTTCTGGCCAAATTTTAATTCTTTTTTCCATTTGAGTTTCCAAAGAGCCTTGCTAAGCACATGTACTTGTGTCATTTCTTCTGGGTTTTCTCTCAACAGTCATTGCTTGTGCTGTTTATTAAAATTATTTCAATGTAATATATAAACTGAAGACAGTTTCAGTTATCTTCACTGAAAGAGGTCACTCAATGGATTTCTTTATTTTCCTGGAATCTAATACTTCAATATCTCATAACATAGGGAGCACATTAAGTTATAAACAGACACAATGGAAGAAAATCTCCTTGGTATCTGCTCCTTTAATGGAAACTTAGCTCTTTGGGGAATATATTTGTACTCACCATAGCCATGTGTTTCTGATTATCTCTTGTTGATTCTACACAAGGAGACTGACTTATTTCTCTGTTGCTTGACTCTTCGTTCTCCATTTCTTCTTTATTCTTTCTGGTAGCGACTGTTCCCTACACCTACTGTCCCAGTGTCCAACCATAAACCAATGTAAATGAATGTTTTCACTGTAAATACTTTTTTGTTTAATCTGCTTGTGTTCCTCATAATACATAATATATTTAATAGCTGAAAATTTCTAAAAATGTCTTGTATAACCCAGAAACAGAGCCTATGGCAAACACTTAGATACTAACATTTTATCAGTTGGTACAATCCCAGGGACATTAGAGAAAGGGAAATAAAGGAAGAAGGAGAGCAAACACAAATGGGTGAATTCTTGGGAGATTTCCAGAGAGGCCATTTAAACTATTACATCCCAGAACAGGCACTGGGGGCAAAGGGTAGGAAGGACAAGCAATTTATCTGTCTCTCTAGCTTTCTTTCTTCTGTGTTTCGTTTGTTAGAATTGGTCCCATGCTACTTCTAAGTAATGTTGCCTTGACTCTGGGCAGCCATGGGTTGGGGGGTGGTCAAGGCTTCAGCGAGTGCAGTGCCACCAGGGAAAAATTGGAGTGGTCCCCTCCCTTTCAATCTGTACTATGCACAGGAGTTTCCAGGTCTGTGATGGCCACGGTGGTGAAGTGTCCCACAGCTTTATAGTCACAACAATGGCATGAGAAATGGCTACTGGAAGGGTACATGAGGCAGGGTGATCTAGTGTCTGCTCCAATATTTGTGCTAATTTTGCTTTTTGAAATCTACACAGAATATCTAAATATGTACCCACTCTTGGGAAATGACATCACTTTCTTTAAATGAGATGATTGTAACTATTTCACTAAGAACTCTCCTCTCCCACTGTGGGGGAAAACAAACCTTTCTTTAGCTTTTCTCCTTCTCATCCCTTTCATTCATTCATTCACTTATTCATTCATTTACTTTATTATTCATTTAGTAAATTTTGTTGGGCAGTTTATATGTGCCAAACACTGTGCCAGGTACTGGTAATACAGAATTATTGAGTCAATCAATAAGTTCATTTGGTCTTCCAATAAGATGTAATGGAAAAACCCAAATGAACTTTTAGCCAACCCAATATACGGCACTATGAGACAGACAAGTAAATAAATAGAATGTCAGGAAACCCATAACTTTAAGACAATATTTTGAAAGATGAGAGAGAACTATAAAGGGAAGAGAAAGAAAAGGAAAAAACACTGCATGTGTAAAGAAGAAATTAGCTTCTGTGTGTGTGTGTGTGTGTATGTGTGTGTGTAATGTGTTAAGGGAAGCAGAGCAAGAAGGCAAAATGATGAGATAGAGAGTTCAGCAGGGTCTAGATGTCTAGATGTTGGAAATGAGGGTATGATACGCAATCTAGATTCTCTCCTGAAGGTAACAGGGAATCCCCAAAGAATGAAAAGCAAAATGTGGCATGATTAGATTTATGTTTAGAGAAACTACTCCAGAATGCACACTGCAGAATGGACTGGAGGGGACTGAACTGAAGGCAGGCAGACCAATTGGGACGCTGCCTCAGAGATGAGAGTTATGCAATTGCAAGCCAAGGCATCCCAAAGATTGCCAGCAAACCACCAGATGCTTGGAAGAGGCCAGAAAGGATTCCTCTGCAGGTTTCAGGGGGGTGGGGCATGGTGCTGCTAACACCTAGATTTCTGATTTCTAGCCTCCAGAATTGTGAGACAATACCAGCTGGATGGCATCACCAACTCGATGGATGTGAGTTTGAGTGAACTCCGGGAGATGGTGAGGGACAGGGAGGCCTGGCGTGCTGCGATTCATGGGGTCGCAAAGAGTCAGACACGACTGAGCGACTGAACTGACTGAGTGACTGAACTGACTGTTCTTTTGCTTTAAGCCACTCAGGGTGTAGTACTTTGAAAAGGCAGTCCTGGGAAACTGATAAAATGGGGGAGGCAGAATGGGTTCAGCCCATGAGCTCTCAAGCTGAATCAGTAGCACTCATTACCTTGCTCCCTTGGGGACATTTCTTGACCTCTTCAGTATTTTGTTTCCTACCCTGAAAATGTATATATTATCACCCATCTTACAAGGCTAACACAAGGCTTAAATGAGAGAAATCATGTGAAGTGCTTGAGGTATCTGGCAAGTAGGAAGTACTCAGTGTTAACTATCAGAATAATTATTATTGAATCTTCTTAAGGATTTACCATCTCTGTAGTTTCTATAGACCCTAACATTTGGCCTTCCCAAAGTAGGTGAGCAGAGTTATTGCTGTAATGAACATGAGTACTTGGGTAAGGAGAGTCTGAGAGGAAAGCCTTGTTGAGTTTCTCTCCCTGTTCTCCAGCCTCTCAGCTATTGCCTTTTCACAGTAGAATGAGCCTTCAGAATCAAGAGGAAACCTAGGGAGGCTGATATGTCACTCAGAGTCAGGCCTGCTTATCTCTAAGCAAGGTCTGCAGTTTGAGCTGAATTTTTTTTTTTAAGTTTAAGAGGCTAGCATTAACCACATATTAGAGCTGTGGATGTGGAGAGATGAGCTGGGTGTAGAGCAGGGGAAAGCAGTTAAGATTTTGACCCTGAATAAATATATATTTGTTTACTGTCTGTCTCCCTCCATAGAATATAAGTTCCTTAAGAGCAAGGGCTTTATTTGACTGGTTTATTGCTACATCCTGGGTGCCAAAACAGTATCTGACATGTAATGTGCACTGAATAAATATGTAGTCAATGAATGAATAAATAAATGAATCATGAGTTGGAGGGTCACAGACAGTCCTTATTAAAGCAGAGGCCAGGAAATGAGAGGAAGTCCTCCTCTTTCTTTCTTCCTTTGCTGAACTCTCAGGTCCTCCACTCCATCTTTTTTCTGTACCAGTATCTCTTGAAGTCCTTTCTGTACCATTTCTTGCACTTTCGCCTGGTGTAACGATCTTGCCATTTTGCTAATTGAATTTGCTTCATCAGTTATCACCTGTCACTCTTGCTCTTTTCAGCTCCTTTGTCTCTTTGGGATTCTTCTCCTGTAAATAAACATCCTCGAGTATCTCAGTCGGTCAGTCAGTCAGTTCAGTCACTCAGTCATGTCTGACTCTTCGCGATCCCATTACCTGCAGTATGCCAGCCTTCTCTGTCCATTACCAACTCCCAGAGCTTGCTCAAACTCATGTCCATCACGTTGGTGATGCCATATCCAACCATCTCATCCTCTGTTGTCCCCTTCTCCTCCTGTCTTCAATCTTTCCCAGCATCAGGGTCTTTCCAATGAGTCAGTTCTTCACATCACGTCGCCAAAGGATTGGACTTTCAGCTTCAGCATCAGTCCTTCCAATAAATATTCAGGGCTGATTTCCTTTAGGATTGACTGGTTTGATCTCCTTGCAGCCCAAGGGAACTTCAAGAGTCTTCTCCAATGCCACGGTTCAAAAGCATCAAAAGTATCTATCATAAGTTAAAAAAAGAAATGTTAGCAACCTGTATGTTTGCTAACTAATACCCAACCCTCTTTACTTCTCTGTCACCATCATTTCACCTCTTTGTCTCAAGCAATTTCCATTTTTTAACAGACTGACTTTTTCCAAAATTGAGCTTTTTCTTTTACATGTTTTTATATTTTAAATAGATTTGGATGTAAATATTCTAAAATCGCGCTGATGGCATCTAAATAGAGAGGTCTATGTTTTAGAGGCTCTCAGGAGTTGTTGTCAGCATACTAACAGGTATGTGATTTTCCTAGAATTGGTTGGACTAGTGATGAGCATTTAATGTTTGTGGATTTCTCTGAGATAGTTGATTAGAGCTATGTCAAATTTTTACAATGAAATTTTAAAAATTGTTCATACTGAGAGGATTTTATGCAATTGTGAATTTTGCTTATGTTAGACAAACTTTGGAGAAGGAAATGGCAACCCACTCCAGTGTTCTTGCCTGGAGAATCCCAGGGATGGGGGAGCCTGGTGGACTGCCGTCTATGGGGTCGCACAGAGTCAGACACAACTGAAGCAACTTAGCAGTAGCAGTAGCAGACAAACTTTATTGAAGTCTTGATGAAGCTTATATTTAAGCAAGTTTGTTAAATTTCATTTTAATCAAGGAATTAATCAGTTTATAGGTGTCATTTTCTCTTGTTTTTTCACAATAGCAGCAATAGCCCCTGCCTTTTTCTCCCTGTAAGCAATTCTGTTTCTTGTTCCAATGGAATTGGAAACTCACATAAGCTTAAACCCTCTGAAATGGAAACCTCTGGGATATACTGACATTATAAAAAGTGCTTCATATGATCAACTTTGAGTCTGTGGCCTTTGGGGTGAAAGGAATGTTTTGGTTTTATTTTTCTCTTTGGTTTCCTTTGGATATTTTTTCTAGGGAACCATTCTCACCAAAAGGATGAGCTCATGTTCTAAAATAGAAATTATGTTCTGTAACAGAAACTATACCAAAGTTGGCCATCTGCAAGGTAAAAGTCCTCTGTCAACTTTTGTACTTTAGAGAGATGGGTTCAACAAGCAAAACAAAACATCCTGGTTATCTGACACAGGGGTAAAAAAGGAACATAATGATAAAAGATGTATTGAGATTTTGTTATAGATAAGGATATTAATGACAAAAAAATTGTTCAACTTTCAATTAAATTCACTAACAGAGGCTATGGGTACTTAAGAGATGAACCAAAGTAATAATTAAAAGAGCACGTAGACTTGAGGGTACAGAATGGGCCCTATCAGTGTGCTCTGAAATAAAACGACATTTGATTTTGCTAATCCTTACTTGAGGACTCTGAATAGGAACCTCCACCAGTCTGTTTATACTGCCACCCAGTCAGAAGAACTCTCTAAGGGGGAGACTTGGAGACTCTGAATATTCCTGGGGAGAACAGGCCTGACTGTCCTCAGCAAGGCTCCTAACCCCAGACCTGTTTAGTATGCTGAATAAGCAGTCTATTAGAGCATCAGGATATTGTGGAACGAGCACGGGCTTTCCTCCACCTTGGTTCAAATTCCAGCTGTGTCATTTACTAGCCATCACACACAGACACATTTTACCTAGATTTTAAACTCTCAATTTTGTCATTGGGAAAGTGAGGCTAACTAAACCTTACTGGTGAAAACTGAATACGTATTTGAAAACGCAAGCATGGTGGCTCATCAGAGTTGGCATTCGTAGAAGCTGTGTTTAAGCTCTGACCTCAACAATAAGCACTTTAAATTTATTTGTTTCATATCTATAGTACATATTTTTGATCCTCACCTTATGTTCTTTCTCCATTGTATCTGCTTAGGCAAATGTTTAAAGCAGCATGTTGTATGCTAACTGTCTGTCCCTTTTCTCTTTTGACACTCTAAGTGCAGTCAAATGCAGACACATTCCACTGGCTTTCCAGGGTTCTGCACAATACTGCCTTCTCCCACTCAAGAAAGTGTTTGCTTGCAAACAGTGGGAATGCAGCTCATGTGCCCTGGTTTACAAAGTGTAAATTATTTATACATTTTGACATTTTAATTCTTTTTATAACCAATTTCCTAGAACATACTTCACACCTGATCTTGACAAAAAGAAACTGTTACCCGCTGCCCAAGTGTATTATGACTATGACAAAACAAGGATCTGGGGAAGAGCAGCACTTCAGGCTGGCAGAGTCAGGCAGGGGAAAAAGCCTGATGACAACCTAGGGGAAGAAAGGAGAACTTATTTGAATAGTAATGTTGCTCCAGGATCCTGGTGTTTCTTGTTTGTTTTGACATAAGAAAAAGGAGATGGTTTGGGGCTGGTAGTGCAGATTTCTGGAAACCTTCTGAACAACTGTTAAAGGTCTGTGTATCTGAGGCACATCGTGCTTACCCCCCTGCTTCCCCCCACCGTCTCCAGGGGAAAGAGGACACACAGAGATGGGAACCCAATGCGAGCGTCCTCAGTGGCTAACTTATGACTCTGCGACCCCATGGACTGTAGCCCGCCAGGTGCCTCTGTCCTAGGGATTTCCCAGGCAAGAATACTCAAGTGGGTTGCCATTTCTTCCTACAGGGAATCTTCATGACCCAGGGTTTGAAGCGGGGTCTCCTGCATTGGCAGGCAGATTCTTTACCCCTGAGCCGCCGGGGAAGCCCAGGGACCCAGTACCTATGCTGAAAAGTTAAGTGACCTTGGATAACTGCCTTTTGGGGATTTCATTTTCCTAGACTGTGGCTTCCAGATGGAAATGCCTGTTACACAGATGTTACCTGATCAAAATAGGCAGAATGCTTTGGGAAACACTGAGATTATAAAAGGCAGGGGAATAAACATTATCATATTTGTTAAACGATAAACTGAAGCATGGGGCTTCCGCAGTGGCTCAGCGGTAAAGAATCTGCCTGCAGTGCAGGAGATGGCGACTCCGGTTCGATCCCTGGGTCAGGAAGATCCCCTGGGGGCAGGCATGGCAACCCACTCCAGTATTCTTGCCTGGAGAATCCCTTGGACAGAGGAGCTTAGCAGGCTACATAGCCCATGGTGTTGCACAGAGTCAGACACGACTGAAGTGATTAAGCAGGCATGCACGCACACTGAAGCATACTGAAAAATTTAGAGTCTGAGCAAAACTTGATTCCAACTGGGCAGTGCCAAACCGGAAGTGGTTAGGAGTGCTTGGAGGGCGAAAGTCCAGGAGGAACTCTGATAGAGAGAGAGGAACCACTACGCAGAAAATGTCGAAGCAGAGCAGGAACGTTGTTGATTGGCTGTAGCTGAAAACCTTCTTTGCTGCTTGTGACTGGTCGTCCTTAAGTGTCAGTTTCAAAACCTCCACTTTGATCTGCTCGTATAGACCGCCATGGCATTAGAGTCACCTCCGTCTCATGGTCTCATTGTTCAATTAATTTAACACATCCCAAAGTATAACGTCATGGAAATATTTTCATTGCATTTGGCGCATCTTGAGGGAAAAGAATGCACGTATATGCAACATAACCGTGAATACCAGGAATAGTCCTTTTTTCATTAGAAAGTTATAAGTATTGTGTGCTCTACAAATGTCAGGTTATACAGTTATGTTTCAGAATGCCACTGGAAGTCTAGTATTGTGCTGTCATAACTGGCGGCTCAGACTGTAAAGAATCTGCCTGCAGTGCAGGAGACCTGGGTTGGATACATGGATTGGAATATCCCCTGGAGGAAGTGATGGCAACCTACTCCAGTATTCTTGCCTGGAGAATCCCCATGGACAGAGGAGCCTGGTGGGCTACAGTCCATGGGGTCTCAAAGAGTTGGATTCAGCAGCTAAGCACAGTTGAGTTTCACTGTTTCTTTAACAAGCAATAGGACGTATACTGGTATTCCAATAGTCTCAGCCCTAAGTCTGGTTCTTCCCTGGTGGAAAATCTAGCATGAATTTAGCTAAACTGCACAGATGCTTCGGGCAAAATGGAACAGGAAATTAACTTTTCTGTAGCACTGCAGGACTTGCCTGACCTTTGCAAAGTATCAGCCAGAAAGTTGACTTTCATATTAAGCAGTAAACCTTCCCTGCTGGCCACACCCAGAAGGCAGAGGAGATTTCGAATGGGCTTTTTCCCTCACGCTTCCCTTTATTATTAACTATATTTTTCTGAGTAAATAATGACAATTAATAACATATCTGATACTTCCTACACATATGCTAAACCTGTTTCTCATGTATTTTAATGCTGCATAAGCTATTTTAAGAGCAGATAGAGCAGATAGATTTGAAACAGTTAATTTTCTTTTTCAAGGAAGCGTAGATACAGAGGAAAAGGAGGTCAGCTGATTTCTTTTAAAGAAACAGTGGTTAACATAATACTATGTCTGCTTTAAACACACTTGTTTGCTGTAGAGCAGAGACAACGTATTTGTCTATATATCCTGTCGGAAATATATATATCCTGTTGGAAATATATATATCCTGTCGGTCGGAAATATAAACCTCAAGAAGCTAGAATTGTCTCCTGTGTTTACTATAAAAAAACACTTTAAAAGGAAGCCCTTTTCTGTGACATAATGGGAGGATGTCATCATCCAGTGATGTGCACATGATCTTAAGCACAATTCTTAGCAAAACCCTGAACAAAGGAACCAAGTGCTTATAATAATGCAGCCATTCCCTGTGAAGTCCAGCATTTACACAAAGCCTTCTAATAAATTACTGGCAGTTGGATCAGGGCAGGGATTGGGATTTCTTTGGAAGGAATGATGCTAAAGCTGAAACTCCAGTACTTTGGCCACCTCATGTGAAGAGTTGACTCATTAGAAAAGACTGATGCTAGGATGGATTGGGGACAGGAGGAGAAGGGGACGGCAGAGGATGAGATGGCTGGATGGCATCACTGACTCGATGGACGTGAGTCTGAGTGAACTCTGGGAGTTGGTGATGGACAGGGAGGCCTGGCGTGCTGCGATTCATGGGGTCGCAAAGAGTCGGACACGACTGAGCGACTGAAATGAACTGAACTGAACTGGCACATAACACGTAGAATGAATGGATGAATGGGAACTTGTACAATTGATGCTGCTGTGTCCAGTATAGAACTTCCCGTGGTGGCCCATCAGTGCTTAAATTCTTTTGTACTTTGAATTGGATTTTTAAACACTGATCTCCCCTGGGTTCATCCAGGTTCTTCTCCATTTATAAGATGTCCTTCCCTCTTGCTCTCCTGAGAAAACCAAAGCAATCTGTCCTGTTTAAAGAGATGCTTTCTTCTTCAGGCCTGACCTAGGAGACCATCTGCAGGACCGTTTAAGAATAAACTGGACTTCTTGCAAGGGAGGTTACTTTTTCAGCTAGTCACGGAGGGGAAAAACAGGCCAAATGCTCTTTTATAGCACAATTCATCCCTCATGGAAAGGATTATAGAGTTTAGGGTGTTGAAAATTTGATAGCAATATTAGATGATGTCTTACTCCTTCCTCTGGAGATAGTGCTTATGTTGTGGTATTACTGGATATTGTCATTTCCTGCCAGTTTTTTATTTTTAAAGCAAAAAAGTTGGCCATGAACTACTTAAACATTCTAGAATGAGTGTGTAATTTGGAGAGTCCTAAGATTTTGAGAGGAATATGTGAAGCTGTGTTTCAAGGCAGTGGTGTGATAGTTCACCATCTGGCAGTGTGGGGAGGAACAAGGCAGACTAGAAGGAAGCTTCTAGAAGGGAAGCATGGGGAGGAGGGTTCTCAAGGCTCAGCCAAGCTGGGAAAGGTGCTACTCAGGATAGTTCCTGAGGCTGTATACTGGTACTGGCCAGTGAGCTGAAGGGACAAGATGAGGAGGCCCTAGAGAGTGAATTGCCACAATGGTGCTCAAAGTGAGCACAAAAACAGAGTGTATGCCAAGGTATAAATGGGTACTTAAGGAGACTTGGCTTCCCCTGTGGCTCAGATAGTAAAGAATCTGCCTGCAGTGCCAGAGACCCAAGTTCGATCCCTGGGTTGGGAAGATCTCTTGGAGAAGGAAATAGCTCTCCACTCCAGTATTTTTACCTGGAAAATTCTGTGGACAGAGGAGCCCGGTGGGCTACAGTCCACGGGGTCGCAAAGAGCTGGACATGACTGAGCAACCAACACTTTCACTTTAAGGAGACTTGGTCTCCACATTTGGTATAAGGTGGGATATTTGCTTTATGCAGACTTTTGTGTCTGGATATTTAACACCCGTTCCCCCATTCCTTTTAATACTTTGGCCCCTGCGTGGGTAGAGTGAGGCAAGTTCCTCGGGGTTTGTGAGATGTGTGCCTGTATACTTTAGCTGTTCATTCCCCCAAGAACTGGAGCCCGCCTTTGCTGCCCTGGAGCTGCAGGGTCACCTGCATGGAATGCACTGGCTTTCCATCCTTAAGGGTCTGTGCCATTCATGGGGACCCTGGATTTCTGGGGAGAATCCAAATAAACTGTCGGATGTGAGTGCTGAGGAGAGAAGAAAGGAGTCAGGGATGCTGTCTGCATGGATTAACAACAGTAAACTCTTGAAGTGGCCTGAAGACCCTCTCCCGGGGGCCTGAGTGTGGCAACTGGATGGGCACTGGATGGACGTCTAATCCCCATTTAAGTGCCTGAATTCTATGCTTGCCTCCAACAGGTACTTTATTTAGGCTGGATTCTCAGTCCAGGGGAGGGCGTGTTTGCTATGGTGTTAGATGAGATTCTTAGCTGGCCACCACAGGTTTTTTCATGATGGCCTCGTGCAGAGGCCTGGACTCTGGGTGTGTGCAGTGGTGCAGGGCAGACAGGACTGGCTGTAGGGCTGAGAGGAGGGTCAGGGTCATTAACTGGGCAGGGTGGGCAGTGGGAGAATGTGCAGCAAGACTGATAGTAGGGAGGCTACAGAGAGCAGAGTTGAAATGGACAATGCAAGTGAGGGGTCCAGGAAGTTAATAGGTGAGTCCTAGGGAAGGTTCTAAGACCAAGCTATGGTTACATCTTCTAAGCCCCAAAGAGGAAATGTAATGTGATAAAGGGCTTTTTATATCCTGGTTGTGAATTTATTTATGGAACACTGTAATAAGGTATAAAATTAAATCATATTTAGTTGTGCAATGAAAATACTCTTTTTTATCTAACACCCAAATCTAAAAAGTGTGTCCACTGTATGTATAGTATCAGTGTCCATGTGTTATTTTCATAATATGTTTGCTCTGACACTGGTTTTTGTCAGAGAAGAATAGTAGAAATGCTGATCCATTGATTATTTTAAAATACTTTAATGCCCCTAATATATAAACGCAACCCTTTCATATTCTGTACTTATGATAGAACCCATATGAAATTATATGATTTAAACTTTTAAGGTTTTAATTTTGTTAATTAAACAGGCCATTAGATTGAGCCAGCTCTGAGGTTATGTGGCCTCTGTAGGCAAACCAAAATCTAAGCCTCTGAATGGCTCAGGATGCCAAAGACAACCAGCCACAAACAGCCAACTAGGCTTTAGGCTGGCTCAGTGATAAAAGAATCTGCCTGCCTTGCAGGAGAGGCAGGAGACACGGATTCGATCTGTGGGTTGGGAAGATCCCCTGGAGGAGGAAATGGCAACCCACTCTGGTATTCTTGCCTGGGAAATCCTGTGGACAGAGGAGCCTGCAGGCTACAGTCTATGGGGCTGCAAAAGAATCATATACAACTTATCAACTAAATAACAGTTAGGCTACAGCCCATGAGTAATTTCCTTTCTCTTCTTCCTCACTTTCTCTGTGTAAGTCTTCCCTCAGCTCCACTTAGTTGAGTGCTCTTAATCACTTCAGCTTTGGTGCTATCCAATTGGAATTTTGCCCAAATAAACTCTTAAAATTTTAAATATGCCTCAGTTTATTTTTTAACAATGTGAAATATTTTAATTTGTCAAGATCACTGTTATGCGATCACTTTTTTTTTTGGCTGCACTCATTGGCATGCAGGATTTTAATTCCCAGGCCAGGGATTGAACTCTCACCCCCTGCAGTATAAGCAGGAGTAAGGGTAAGCAGTGTAAGTCTTATCTGCTGGGCCTCCAGGGAAGTCCCAGTGTGATCACTTTTGAAGATACATTTACATACAGTTTCTATTTATGAGGGGATATATATATCCTAAAACTTTTGTTTCACTGAGTCTCCTTTGATCCTTACAACAGTGAAGAAAGTAGGGTGGAAGGTTTACTTGCAGATGAGGAAAGGGAAGTACAACTAGTGGAGCTTAAGTGATGTCAGGAGATAATGGATGGGGTTGTAGGGGTGGGGACCCGGGGAAGGCAATGGCATCCCACTCCAGCACTCTTGCCTGGAGACTCCCATGGACGGAGGAGCCTGATGGGCTGCAGTCCATGGGGTCGCTGAGTCAGACACGACTGAGCGACTTCACTTTCACTTTTCACTTTCATGCATTGGAGAAGGAAATGGCAACCCACTCCAGTGTTCTTGCCTGGAGAATCCCAGGGATGGGGGAGCCCAATGGGCTGCCATCTGTGGGGTCGCACAGAGTCGGACACGACTGAAGCGACTTAGCAGCAGCAGCAGCAGGGGTGGGGACCAGAGGAGCAGAGCAGAGACTCAGCATTCAGAAGTCCTTGAGGGAGTTGCTGGCAAAGCCTCTAAGTTAGAGTCAGAGTCTCTGGCATCTATCCATGAAACTCTTTGGTAGATTGTATGATGCTTAGGTATTGATATTGTTGTAATGACCCCAGTGTGATTTCCTTTCTGTTACGTTGCCTTTGTATGGACTTCCTATTTTAAGACTGAACTGCTGAATTAACTCCTTGTTTCAGCATGAGGGGACAGAGACTTGCTATTATTTTAACATTTTTCGAAAGAACAAGGTCTCTCCTTGTCCTCTGCTTGGTATTTCATAATTGGGAATTGTCAATTTTGTATTTTCTTCATTATGGATGTCCTTTAACTACTGCTGACACTGATAAGATTCAGGGGGCGGGGGAGCTGTTACTCTAAGACCAGCATACACGAGCAGGGCTTGAGGATGGAAAGCAAATGACGTCTTCCTCCTCTGAAGCTCTGTGTCATAAAGTATCGAATTAATAGAAGACTGAAAATGGGAAAGGATTGTAGATAAAGAGGAAAGCAGAGGAAGGAGAAGAGGCAAAAGAGGGACACAGAGTGGTTTTTAATTTGATCCAAAATAGACAGTGAAATCAGTTTTGCCCACAGAAAAAGCAATCTACATTTGCTTCTGTTCTCATTGAAAGCTGTCTCGTTCTTTAAGATATCTTGAAGGAAGCTATCATGACCACCATCTCCCAGCTAGTCCTGTGTTTTTGTAATCTCAGCTGGGTTTTGTTATGTCTGGAAAGTTACAGCAAATAGTAAACCGATGGTCCACAGCTGTGCATCGTGGGTGGCTTCTCAAGGGAAAGAGTCTTGAATTCCTTGGAGGAACAGCCTCCAAGTAACAGGGAAGAACAGTCAGACCCTGTTCTTCCCTGTTACATCTGGAGGAGGCTGAAAAAGATGCTTAATGTGACTTTCAAAACAGCTAGAAAAGAGGAACACAAATTTAGGAGGAGCAGAGAGGGAATCTAAGTTCCTCCTTATGGTTGAAATGAGTGAGCATTTCAGTGATGCTGAGCTAGGCAGCCAGCGACTATGGGGTGTGTGAAGTAAGAAATTGCAGCAGCAGACTCCAGAGAGGGACTGGAGGAGAAATCCCTGTTCTGTGTTCTTGGTTTGCTTTTCATCTCTCCCTAATCTCCAAGATCCCTGCTCTGTGTGTGGGTTAACCTGGGGAAGGAAGGAGGAGCACACAGTTGGAGCTGTGTATGCCCAGCATGACTGTGCATTGGCTGGAGTTTGAAGAGCTGAGAAGCAGCCTTTTTTTTCTTTTTTCCTATCCTGTAAGTTGCTCTTCTCTGGGCGGTCTTCTCCTTCCTCTGGCTGCGCAAGCTGTACACTGCTCACCCTTCTTAGAAAGGCTCAGCGTGGTTCTGAGTTAGGAAGGAGAAGGGCATTAGACAGAGAAGATGAGACATTCTCAGGGTTTACCATCAGGTTTCCCAGGTGGCTCAGTGGTAAAAGAAGCCATTGGCAATGCAGGAGTCATGGGTTCGATTCCTGGGTCAGGAAGATCCCCTGGAGAAGGAAATGGCAACCCACTCCAGTATTCTTGCCTGGAAAATCCCATGGATAGAGGACTGTGGCAGACTATAGTCCATGTGTTGTGGCCACACGTTCTGGGAAACAAACTCACTCAGAAGGACGATGCAGATAGTGGAGTGCAGTCTATTACACCCGCGGGCCCAAGGCAGAGTCTCCTCGTAGCCAAGGACCCCAACCAGGTTTTCTGAAAATCTTATATGCCCAAGCCCACCTCCCCAAATTCCCTGAAACTAAGGCAATGGCACCCCACTCCAGTACTCTTGCCTGGAAAATCCCATGGACAGAGGAGCCTGGTAGGCTGCAGTCCATGGGGTCGCTAAGAGTCGGACACGACTGAGCCGACTTCACTTTGGCTTTTCACTTTCATGCATTGGAGAAGGAAATGGCAACCCACTCCAGTGTTCTTGCCTGGAGAATCCCAGGGATGGCGGAGCCTGGTGGGCTGCCGTCTATGGGATCGCACAGAGTCGGACACAACTGAAGCGACTTAGTAGTAGTCTGAACAAAGGAGAAGAAAGATACAATATGTATATTATCATGTAAGAAATGAAGCACCAGTCTATGTTCAATACAGGATACAGGATGCTTGGGACTGGTGCATGGGGATGATCCAGAGAGATGATATGGGGTGGGAGGTGGGAGGGGGGTTCAGGATTAGGAGCTCGTATACACTCGTGGTGGATTCATGTCAATGTATGGCAAAACCAATACAGTATTTTAAAGTAAAATAAAATTAAAAAAAAAAAGTTAACCTGTGATTTATATGCCTTAAGCCTACATAGTTAACAGTGGACAATTATCAATAGGCCTGTGGTCATACCCCAATAAGCATAATAGAATTTATGATTCTATTTGGTTACACAGATAATTAGGGTATTCTTTTAGGCAACAGAGAGTCTAGGTACGAGCCTTGGGGCTCTTCCATACAGGGGGCCTGGTTTTCCAGTTGGTACGTCATTTCCATAGATACTGGGTGTATAGCTCAAAGTCCACTGTCTGGCCCAAGATGGAGTCCTGCTTTCAGGATGGAGCCTGTTCTGTCTGTTTCATCCTTCATTCCCCCGTGTTGATGCTCTTAATTCATAGTATGAGCATCATTCATAGGTATATATTGCACGCTGACTCTCCAACCTCCAGTTTGGGAGAACGACATCAACCTTTGGGTTACAAAGTTCATAATACATTGTAAAATAAAGGGTCCACAAAGCAGAACTATCAAGGCAACTATAACAATGGTAAATATAATTTTCCACCAATCACCCTTCACCCAAGATAGGACCGAGGTCCAAAAAGGAAGATTATCATCAGACATAACTTTTACCTGACCTTTCATGTCATCTAGGGTGGCTGATTTATAGCCAGATAAATCAGAAATATATACACAACATTCAACTTTAATTATAGCACAAGTCCTCTTTGTACTGAAACTATGGTTAGTCTCAAGATGATACCAGCAAGTCCTTGAAGCAGCAGTTGATTGTAGAGCTTCATCTCTGTTTCTTCTTTAAGATGATCTTGGTTTCATGGGGATCAGTGGGGTCCTTTTGTATAGTCCACTCGGCGTCCTCTGCGTCTGCATGGTGTGCCCTCTTCACCTTCACGTGGAGGATCCAGGGAGTGACACCTGCAACTTTAACTGCAGTAGGGCTGGTTAGAACAACAGCATATGGACCCTTCCCACGTGGGGCCAAGGAGGCGTGTTTCCAGCCCTTGACCACACCTGATCCCCGGGCACAAATTCGTGAATCTGTTCCCCAAGGGGGAATGGCACCCTTTCTTGTACAAACTTAGTTACCTGATTTATGACCTTACCCAGTTGTTCTATCTGCTATGAAATCTCATCTCCCCTTACCTGAGGTAAATTTGTTGACACCTGTTTTATTATGGGAGGGGGCCTCACATACACAGTTTTGTACGGAGAAGAGCCATGGGACTGTGGGGTCATCCTGAGTCTGGGCAGAGCCGTCAGAAAGAAGTCCACCCGGGAACAGTCAGGCTCTAAGATCCACTTGGAGAGTGTCTCTTTAAGTGTCCGGCTGGTTTCTTCCACCATCCCAGAACTCTGGGGCCTATATGCTGTATGTAATTTCCACTTGATGTTTAAAGTTTTGCTTACTCATTATACTAAATCAGCTATGAAAGCCGGGCCATTGTCCAATCCAATGCTGGTAGGAAATCCAAATCTGGGAACTATCTCCCTAAGCAGGCACCAGGCGACTTCTGATGCTCTTTCAGTCTGGGTAGGAAAAGCTTCTACCCAATCCGAGAATGTACATACTATTACCAGCAGGTAATGGTAGTGTCGGTGAGGTTTCATTTCAGTGAAGTCCACTTCCAGGTGTTCAAAGGGCAGCGTGCCTTTTACCTGAATCCCTGGAGGTTTCTGTCTGTGCCAAGAGGCAGCATTGACCTGTGAGCAGGCAGTGCAGTTCTGAGATGTTGTCCTTTTGGCAGCTGGAGGGCCTGGATTAGAGCATATAGTTCAGCCCATTGAGTGGACCAGTGTGATGAACCAGCAGGTAATGGTAGTGTCGGTGAGGTTTCATTTCAGTGAAGTCCACTTCCAGGTGTTCAAAGGGCAGCGTGCATTTTACCTGAATCCCTGGAGGTTTCTGTCTGTGCCAAGAGGCAGCATTGACCTGTGAGCAGGCAGTGCAGTTCTGAGATGTTGTCCTTTTGGCAGCTGGAGGGCCTGGATTAGAGCATATAGTTCAGCCCATTGAGTGGACCAGTGTGATGACAGAGAACTAGCCTCAACGGTGGTTTCTTCCATGACTACTGCATATCCTGACAGTCATTGTCCTTGTTTCACCAGGCTGGTGCCAGTTGTGTGCAGGAGCAAGTCTGGGTCCAGGATTGGCTGGTCTCTCAAGTCAGGTCTGCTGGCATATTTCCTTGCAATCATGTGGGGGCCCACCTTCTCCCACAAGAAAGAGAGTGGCTGTATTCAGGGCCTGACAAGGCTCAGTAGTAACATGGGGGTTCTCACATAACAGTCCCTGGTATTGAGCAATCCGGGATGCTGACAGCCACTTATGGGGGTCCCCTAGCAGGAGAGTGTTGACCTCATGTGGGACTTTTATGAACAAATCTTGGCCCAAAGTCAGCTTGGTTGCCTCCCGGACCAGTAAGGCAACTGCAGAAACTGCCGGTAAGCATCCCAGCCACCCAGTGGCAACATTGTTCACCTGATTAGAGATAAGTCACTGGTCAGTCCCAGGTCCCATAGTCTGGGACAACACTCCCATAGCCACCTAGTCCTTTTCAGTCAGGTAAAAAGTAAATGGCTTAGCAAGGTCTGGCAAGCCCAAGGCGGGTGCTGACATAATTGTACCGGGTTTGAGTTCTATTACCAGTGGGATGTCTTTTGCAAGCCTTGGGGTGGTTGTCTTCTGCCCAGACCTCAGGGAATTGTTAAGTTAACTCTCTCTCTTGACTGTTTAGCCCATCCGGTTTCCTTTCCAGGAGATTGTGAAACCTCCATTCATCTTGAGGAGTTACTGAGAGGGAGAGCAAATAGGTTGAGCCCACTCGAACAGTGGGTCTTTCATGGGGGGAAAGGTCACTTGTGCCCCCAATTTAGAGAGCAAGTCTCTTTCTAACAAAGGTACTGGGCATTCAGTTCAGTTCAGTTCAGTCACTCAGTCGTGTCCGACTCTTTGCGACCCCATGAATCACAGCACGCCAGGCCTCCCTGTCCATCACCAACTCCCAGAGTTCACTCAGACTCACGTCCATCGAGTCCGTGATGCCATCCAGCCATCTCATCCTCTGTTGTCCCCTTCTCCTCCTGCCCCCAATCCCTCCCAGCATCAGAGTCTTTTCCAATGAGTCAACTCTTCTCATGAGGTAGCCAAAGAACTGGAGTTTCACCTTTAGCATAATTCCTTCAAAAGAAATCCCAGGGCTGATCTTCAGGATGGACTGGTTGGATCTCCTTGCAGTCCAAGGGACTCTCAAGAGTCTTCTCCAACACCACAGTTCAAAAGCATCAATTCTTCGCGCTCAGCCTTCTTCACAGTCCAACTCTCACATCCATACATGACCACAGGAAAAACCATAGCCTCTGTCTCTTAAACACATCTTTTCTCAGAGTATCCTCCTTTTTTTTTTTTTAAATAATATGTATTTATTTATCTGGCTGCACTGGATCTTAATTGCAGCATGTAGGATCTAGTTCCCTGACCAGGTATAGAACAAGAGACTCTGGAGTGCTAAGTCTTAGCACTAGCTTGGTTGCCTCCCGGACCAGTAAGGCAACTGCAGAAACTGCCGGTAAGCATCCCAGCCACCCAGTGGCAACATTGTCCAGCTGATTAGAGGCAAGTCACTGGTCAGTCCCAGGTCCCATAGTCTGGGACAACACTCCCATAGCCACCTTGTCCATTTCAGTCAGGTAAAAAGTAAATGGCTTAGCAAGGTCTGGCAGACCCAAGGCGGGTGCTCACATAATTGTACCGGGTTTGAGTTCTATTACCAGTGGGACTTGTTTTGCAAGCCTGGTGGGGGGTGGGGGGTTGCCTTCCGCCCAGACCTCAGGGAATTGTCGAGTTAACGCTCTCTCTTGACAAGAAAAGACTCTACACATGGACATCACCAGATGGTCAACACCAAAATAGTATTGATTATATTCTTTGCAGCCAAAGATGAAGAAGCTCTATACAGTGAGCTAAAACAAGACTGGGAGCTGACTGGGGCTCAAATCATGAACGCCTTATTGCCAAATTCAGACTGAAATTGAAGAAAGTAGAGAAAATCACTAGACCATTGAGGTATGACCTAAGTCAAATCCCTTATGATTATACAATGAAAGTGAGAAATAGATTTAAGGGACTAGATCTGATAGACAGAGTGCATGATGAACTATGAACGGAGGTTCGTGACACTGAACAGGAAACAGGGATCAAGACCATCCCCAAGAAAAAGAAATGCAAAAAAGCAAAATGGTGGTCTGAGAAGTCCTTACAAACAGCTGTGAAAAGAAGAGAAGTGAAAAGCAAAGGAGAAAAGGAAAGATATAAGCCTCTGACGGAGAAGGCAATGGCACCCCACTCCAGTACTCTTGCCTGGAAAATCCCATGGACGGAGGAGCCTGGTAGGCTGCAGTCCATGGGGTCGCTGAGTCAGACACGACTGAGCGACTTCACTTTCACTTTTCACTTTGATGCATTGGAGAAGGAAATGGCAACCCACTCCAGTGTTCTTGCCTGGAGAATCCCAGGGATGGCAGAGGCCAGTGGGCTGCCATCTGTGGGGTCGCATAGAGTCGGACACGACTGAAGCAACTTAGCAGCAGCAGCAGCAGCATAAGCCTCTGAAAGTAGATTTCCAAAGAATAGCAAGGAGAGATAAGAAAACCTTCCTCAGTGATCAATGCAAAGAAATAGAGGAAAACAGTAGAATGGGAAAGACTAGAGATCTCTTCAAGAAAATTAGAGATACCAAGGGAATGTTTCATGCAAAGATGGTAGAGTCGGACACGACTGAAGCGACTTAGCAGCAGCAGCAGCATGTTTGGAGATAGGTACAATGCAGTGAGAAAAATAGCTCTAGGAGATCTAGTTTCTAGGCTAGGATCTAATAAAAGCTGGTTACGGTTACCAATTTTGTTGCTCGTAAAATTGGAATGAATTTTCTGTAGATGATTCCTGCAGTTCCTTCTAGCTCTTTCTGTAGTTTCATGAAGTCAAAGACTCAGACACTTAGTGAAGCTAAATAAAGCCCAGGACTGAGATGGGGTGGAGTAGTGGTCCAAACCCCTCACACACCAGGCCACACAGCAGGAGGTGAGGCGGGGTTGGGGGGCAGCTAGCGAAGCTTCATCTGTATTTACAGCCGTTTCTCCTCGCTCACGTTACCACCCAAGCTCTGCCTCCTTTCAGATCAGCAGCAGCATTCAATTCTCAAAGAAGCGTGAACCCTAACCTTAAAGTCAGAGCAGGGTATCCTGAGATTGCCACAAAATAGAGATGTAGTGCACAGTAAATGTAACGTCGTTGAATCATTTCGAAACCATACCCTCCACCACCCCCACCGCCGCCCAGTCCATGGAAAATCCCTGGGATTTCTTTGGAAGGAATGATGCTAAAGCTGAAACTCCAGTACTTTGGCCACCTCATGCAAAGAGTTGACTCACTGGAAAAGACTCTGATGCTGGGAGGGATTGGGGGCAGGAGGAGAAGCGGACAACCGAGGATGAGATGGCTGGATGGCATCATGGACTCGATGGACGTGAGCCTGAGTGAACTCCGGGAGATGGTGATGAACAGGGAGGCCTGGCGTGTTGCGATTCATGGGGTCGCAAAGAGTGAGACACGACTGAGCGATTGAACTGAACTGAACAGAATATGGTAGAATTTTTTAAGTTTTGGTTTAATTTGTTAATTGATTGACCCTTTCCCCCAATGAAATTATTCTTAGAGAAGGCAGCTCTGCCACCTCCCCATTTTCAGAAAGAGAATCAAATGTCAGATGAAAAGCTGTACACAGTATAGATTATATAATCCTATCTGATATAAGTAAGTGCACATTATAACGTGTACTGAGGCAGGGCAGATCTCATTCATTTTTAGATGTTTGCAAAAATCTGTGGGGTATATTGTTGGTAATAGTACAACTAAAGTCATATTATTACTCTGGAGAATAAGTCTTAAGTCCACAAGTGAATCTTTTCTATTTCTCTAAATTTCAAAGATATGGTGGAAAGATTACATTAGGAGAAAAAAAGAGATTCATAGCAATTGTAATAGCCTTCATAAAAGATATTTAATAAGTGAGAATTTCAACACTATGCTCAAAGTATGCTCCAGAAGAGTCGACTTGAAAGATAAGGGTTTTTCTTAAAGAAATATGGAAGAATCCTCACAGTCAGAAGCAAAACAAAACATAAAAGAGGCCTGGTGAAATTATTAGGGAAATTCTAATTTCAAGTAGCTGTTGATACGTGATCGCTTATGATTATATAGTAGAAATGACAAATATATTCAAGGTATTAGATCTGAAAGACAGAGAGCCTGAACATCTATGGACAAAAGGTTTGTAACCTTGTACAGGAATAGGTGATCAAAACCATCCCCAAGAAAAAGAAACTATAAAAAGTCAAAATAGTTGTCTGAGGAGGCCTTACAAATAGCTAAGAAAAGAAAAGTAAGAGGCAAAGGAGAAAAGAAAAGATATACCCATCTGAATGCAGAGTTCCAAAGAAGAGCAAGGAGAGATAAGAAAGCATTCTTAAGTAATCAATGCAAAGAAATAGAGGAAAACAATAGAATGGGAAAGACTAGAGAGGTTTTCAAGAAAATTAGAGATACCAAGGGAACATGTCATGCAAAGATGGGCACAAGAAAGGACAGAAACAGTATGGACCTAACAGGAGCAGAAGATATTAAGAAGAGGTGGGAAGAATACACAGAAGAACTGTACAAAAAAGATTTTAATGATAACCATGATGGTGTCATCACTCACCTGAAGTCAGACATCCTGGAGTGTGAAGTCAAGTAGGTCTTAGAAAGCATCATTGCCAAACAAAGCTAGTGGAGGTGATGGAATTCCAGCTGAGCTATTTCAGATCCTAAAATGTAATGCTGTTAAAGTGTTGCAATCAATATGCCAGCAATTCTGGGAAACTCAGTAGTAGCAACAAGACTGGAAAAGGGCACTTTTCACTCCAGTCTCAAAGAAGGGCAATGCCAAAGAATGTTCAAATTGCATTCAAACTACCACACAATTGCATTCATTTCACATGCTAGCAAGGCCATGCTCAAAATCCTTCAAGCTAGGCTTCAACAGTACGTGAACTGAGAACTTAGGGAGGCCTGGCGTGCTGTGATTCATGGGGTCGCAAAGAGTCGGACACGACTGAGCGACTGAACTGAACTGAACAGAATATGGTAGAATTTTTTAATTTTTGGTTTAATTTGTTAATTGATTGACCCTTTCCCCCAATGAAATTATTCTTAGAGAAGACAGCTCTGCCACCTCCCTATTTTCAGAAAGAGAATCAAATGTAAGATGAAAAACTGTACACAGTATAGATTATATAATCCTATCTGGTATAAGTAGGTATACATTATAATCTGTACTGAGGCAGGGCAGATCTCATTCATTTTTAGATGTTTGCAAAAATCTGTGGGGTGTATTGTTGGTAATAGTACAACTAAAGTCATATTATTACTCTAGAATAGGTCTTAAGTCCACAAGTGAATCTTTTCTATTTCCCTAAATTTCAAAGATATTGTGGAAATATTACATTAGGAGAAAAAAAGAGATTCATAGCAATTGTAATAGTCTTCATAAAAGATATTTAATAAGTGAGAATTTCAACACTATGCTCAAAGTATGCCCCAGAAGAGTCAACATGAAAGATAAGGGCTTTTCTTAAAGAAATATTTAAGAACCCTCACAGTCAGAAGCAAAACAAAACATAAAAGTGGCCTGGTGAAATTATTAGGGAAATTCTAATTTCAAGTAGCTGTTGATATGTGATCGCTTATGATTATATAGTAGAAATGAAAAATATATTCAAGGTATTAGATCTGAAAGACAGAGAGCCTGAACATCTATGGACAAAAGGTTTGTAACACTGTACAGGAATAGGTGATCAAAACCATCCCCAAGAAGAGGAAACTATAAAAAGTCAAAATAGTTGTCTGAGGAGGCCTTACAAATAGCTAAGAAAAGAAAAGTAAGAGGCAAAGGAGAAAAGAAAAGATATACCCATCTGAATGCAGAGTTCCAAAGAAGAGCAAGGAGAAATAAGAAAGCGTTCTTAAGTAATGAATGCAAAGAAATAGAGGAAAACAATAGAATGGGAAAGACTAGAGAGGTTTTCAAGAAAATTAGAGATACCAAGGGAACATGTCATGCAAAGATGGGCACAAGAAAGGACAGAAACAGTATGGACCTAAGAGGAGCAGAAGATATTAAGAAGAGGTGGGAAGAATACACAGAACTGTACAAAAAAGATCTTAATGATAACCATGATGGTGTCATCACTCACCTGAAGTCAGACATCCTGGAGTGTGAAGTCAAGTAGGCCTTAGAAAGCATCATTGCCAAACAAAGCTAGTGGAGGTGATGGAATTCCAGCTGAGCTATTTCAGATCCTAAAATGTAATGCTGTTAAAGTGCTGCAATCAATATGCCAGCAAATCTGGGAAACTCAGTAGTAGCAACAGGACTGGAAAAGGGCACTTTTCATTTCAGTCTCAAAGAAGGGCAATGCGAAAGAATGTTCAAATTGCATTCAAACTACCACACAGTTGCATTCATTTCACATGCTAGCAAGGCCATGCTCAAAATCCTTCAAGCTAGGCTTCAACAGTACGTGAACTGAGAACTTCCAGATGTACAAGCTGGAAGTTTGTATGTAGAAAAACCAGAGGAACCAGAAATCATATTGCCAACATCTGTTGGATCATAGAAAAAGCAAAAGAATTTCAGAAAAAAAATTACTTTGACTTCTTTGGCTACTCTAAAGCCTTTGACAGTGTGGATCAGAAGAAACTGTGGAAAATTCTGAAAGAGATGGGAATGCCAGACCACCTGACCTGCCTCCAGAGAAATCTGTATGCAGGTCAAGAAACAATAGCTAAAACTGGACATGGAACAACAGACTTGTTAAAAATTGGGAAAGAAGTACATCAAGGCTGTATATTGTCACCCTGCTTATTTCACTTATACGCAGAGTACATCATGTGAAATGCTGGGCTGGATGAAGCACAAGCTGGAATCAAGATTACCAGGAGAAATATCAATAACCTCAGATATGCAGATGACACCACCCTTATAGCAAAAAATGAAGAGAAATCGAAGAGTCTCTTGAAGGTTAAAGAGGAGAGTGAGAAAGCTGGCTTAAAACTCAACATTCAAAAAATGAAGATCATGGTATCCAGTCCCATCATTTCATGACAAATAGATGGGGAATCAGTGGAAACAGTGACAAACTTTGCTTTCTTGGGCTCCAAAATCACTGCAGATGGTGACTGCAGCCATGAAACTAGAAGATGATTGATCATTGGAAGAAAAGCTATGACAAACCCATACAGTGTATTAAAAAGCAGAGATGTTCCATTGCTGACAAATGTCCATATAGGTCAAAGCTGTGGTTTTTCCAGTAGTCATGTATGAATGTGAGAGTTTGACCATAAAGAAGGCTGAGTACTGACAAATTGATGCTTTTGAACTGTGGTGTTGGAGAACTCTCTTGAGAGTCCCTTGGGCTGCAAGATCAAATCAGTCAATCCTAAAGGAAATCAGTTCTAAATATTCACTGGAAGGACTGATGCTAAAGCTGAAGTTGCAATATTTTGGCTACCTGATGTGATGAGCTGGCTGATTGGGAAAGACTCTGGTGCTGGGAAAGATAGAAAGCAGGAGGAGAAGGGGATAATGGAGGACAAGAAGGTTGGATGGCATCACCTTTGGATGGACATGAGTTTGAGCAAGCTCCAGGACATGGTGAAGGACAGGGAGGCCTGGCATTCTGCAGTCCATGGGCTACAAATAGTCAAGCATGACAACAGGCACAAATGTGATATAACTATTTAGAGAAAATTCAAAACTTCATATGACTTCAATATATAATTATGAGGTATGAAAGAATGCCATACCCCTGAGGAATGAGTCAAATGCCAGAAACCAAACCAGTTACTTAAACAAGAATGATCTTATTTAAAATGACTAAGTAGCAAAAGACTAAACCCTAACTTGGCTGAAAAGATAAAAATATGCAGAAATAGCAGAGCAAGAAAGCAACTACTCTTACTAAGGCTGACGGAGAATGTCCATAGCAGGGAAAATATTTGAAGAAATATCCCACATGATTGAAAGTTCTACCACATTGGAGAAGGCATAGCTATGATTTAGTGACATCTGACAGGCAGGGACTTGTGACGATGAGGCTCTTTGTTGAGGTGATGACAAAATTCACTAGGTAACTGACTTTTGGGATTCAAGCAAGACTGGATTAAAAGCTATCCACTGGGATGCCAGTGATAACTGCAAGGAACTTCCCTTCTGGGCACTGGCAATAATCATTGAAGGGCATATGGCATTAAGTCTCACACACACCACTGGCCAATCATTGCCCGTTGGCCTCCAAGGCATAGAAGTGAGAAGAAACGCCCCAACCGAAAAGAGAGTCTTCCTCTTCTAATTTTCCTCTATTGCCCTCTACTGCCAGTTAGCATTTTGCCAGCTGGCAAATGAGAAATGTTTACAATATTCTGTTCTGTGATCACAAAGTAAATATAAGAAAGATGTATTTAAGCTGAGAAACAAGGATTTTATAACTAGCACAGAAGTTAAAGTTCTTTTTGTCTTCGAGAAAAAGCTATACTTTCTGATTAACTACAGGAAGTGATGGAAAAATATTCTAAAGTGTGTTAAAATTTTAAATATAAGGCTTCTGCTTTCAGCTCTGAATTTTAAAGAGCTTAGGAAATGTCAGTCCTGTACTTAGAAGAAGAAAAATCTGGAGAAACTGAAAATTGTGACATTTCATTGATGGAAAACTGAAGTCACAGGGCAAATTACCACCCTGAGTCTGGAAAGGCAAGCCCATGCAAGATGACATAGTCAGGCTTTATTTCCCTAGAACAGAAGTCACTAGAAGTATAAACTAGCAGGAAATTTAGATAACATGTTTGATGATTTTCTTGGGTCAGAATGAGGACTCCTTTGAGAATGAGCCATTCCTAGGGATTGAAGTCTGTGGTGGGAAGGATAGAGGTTTTTACCTTAAGAAATACACCAGTTTCTCAAGGTGAAAATCCAAGAAAATTGTCCCCAGGGCTTCAGCAAGGGGAAAGGAAAGGTAGCTAAAGTAATCACTGTGAAATATATCTAGAACCTTCTCTATAACAAAGGCTTAGTATCCATAGGAGAGATTGCCAGAGCTGGGGGAAGGATAATGTAAATGGAGATATGGGAATTCTAAAGTAGAATAAGCAATAAAGTCTATGGATTAATAAACATTAAGGAAAATGAAGTCTCTAATTGGCTTACCTTTAGAGTCAACACAGGTTCAGTGAGTTTGAACAGAAACTCAATAGAAACTTTAGCTCTATAGCTCAATAGAAACTTTCAAAATATAAATGCAAAGAAAAAATAATATAAAAAATCAGATGAGAGCATTAAGAAGTTGTGGAGAAAGTTCAAAAACTGTAATATCAGTTCGGTTCAGTTCAGTCCCTCAGTCATGTCCAACTCTTTGCAACCCCATGAATCGCAGCATGCCAGGCCTCCCTGTTCATCACCAACTCCCAGAGTCCACTTGAATTCACGTCCATCGAGTCGGTGATGCCATCCAACCATCTCATCCTCTGTCATCCCCTTCTCCTCCTGCCCCCAATCCCTCCCAGCATCAGAGTCTTTTCCAGTGAGTCAACTCTTCACATGAGGTGGTCAAAGTACAACTGGAATACCATAAGGAGAAGAGAGAGACTAGATCTGAAGAAATTTTTTATATTGATAATGGCCAAAGCTCTCCCAAATGAATGACATGCATAAAATTACAGATTCAAGAAACTGAGAGTATACTACCAGGGTAAATATCAAAAATAAACATAGCTCAGTACGTGATAGTCAAACCACAGAGTCAAAGATAGAGACTACCCTGAAAAAAATAAGAGGAATAAAATAGCATGGTTGTAGGTAAATAAGGAAAAATGCAACAACCCTCTTGCTACAAACTACGCAAGGAAGAAGATCATGGAATCAACTATAAAAATAATTTCAAAAAACTAGACTTATATACCTTGTCAAAGTGAAGTCGCTCAGTTGTGTCTGACTCTTTGCAACCCCATGGACTGTAACCTATAAGGCTCCTCCGTCCATGGGATTTTCCAGGCAAGAGTGCTGGAGTGGATTGCCATTTCCTTCTCCAGGGGATCTTCCCGACCCAGGAATTGAACCCAGGTCTCCTGCATTGCAGGCAGACGCTTTTACCGTCTGAGCCAGTAGGGAAACCAAATACCTTGTCAAGTATTCCTCAAAAGTAAACAAGAAAAATCTTTCTCAGGCAAACAATACATGAAGAAATTCATCAACAATGGACCTGTCCTGCAAGAAAGGTTAAAAGAAGTTCTTCTTCAGGAAGAAAAAAGTGATGTAAGTCAGAATATAGATCTGCATAAAGAAAGGCAGAACATCAGAGAAGGAATTATTTAATATAAATTATAAAACATTATTTTCCTACTTTAATTCATTTGAAAACTGGCTTTTTAAAGTAATAGTATTAATAATATATTGGATAATAGTAACGTGGCTATATGGGATGAATGCCAGCAATGACACAGGGGGAGAAGAAAGGAATGGAGACTTTTCTAAGTACTTGCACTAAACATAAAACAATATAGAGTTGTTACAGAGTGGCTGCAGATCTGTTAAAATGCATAATGCAAACTCTACAGCAACAATTAAAACCACTAAAAAGAAAATAGGTATAATTGATACACTAAGGGGGGAGATTAAATGAAATCATACAAATGTTCAATTAAAATTAAAACGAGAGAAGGCAGGAAAAGAACGTAAAAAGTGAACAAAGAACAACTGCAATGAATAAAGCAAACTTATAAATATGATATCAACAATACTATTTCAGTAATCACTTTAAAGCTGGAAGATGTAACTACACAAAGTAAAACATAGAAATTGACAGTGCATTAAAAACACTCCTATAGATGAAGTAGATAGTGATAAGGATCAGGTCTCCTGCATTGCAGGCAGACGCTTTTACCGTCTGAGCCAGTAGGGAAACCAAATACCTTGTCAAGTATTCCTCAAAAGTAAACAAGAAAAATCTTTCTCAGGCAAACAATACATGAAGAAATTCATCAACAATGGACCTGTCCTGCAAGAAAGGTTAAAAGAAGTTCTTCTTCAGGAAGAAAAAAGTGATGTAAGTCAGAATATAGATCTGCATAAAGAAAGGCAGAACATCAGAGAAGGAATTATTTAATATAAATTATAAAACATTATTTTCCTACTTTAATTCATTTGAAAACTGGCTTTTTAAAGTAATAGTATTAATAATATATTGGATAATAGTAACGTGGCTATATGGGATGAATGCCAGCAATGACACAGGGGGAGAAGAAAGGAATGGAGACTTTTCTAAGTACTTGCACTAAACATAAAACAATATAGAGTTGTTACAGAGTGGCTGCAGATCTGTTAAAATGCATAATGCAAACTCTACAGCAACAATTAAAACCACTAAAAAGAAAATAGGTATAATTGATACACTAAGGGGGGAGATTAAATGAAATCATACAAATGTTCAATTAAAATTAAAACGAGAGAAGGCAGGAAAAGAACGTAAAAAGTGAACAAAGAACAACTGCAATGAATAAAGCAAACTTATAAATATGATATCAACAATACTATTTCAGTAATCACTTTAAAGCTGGAAGATGTAATTACACAAAGTAAAACATAGAAATTGACAGTGCATTAAAAACACTCCTATAGATGAAGTAGATAGTGATAAGGACCTACTACATAACTCAAGGAACTCCATCCATTATCTTTTAATTATGGAAAATAAATAGCTGGATAGATAATGTATAACTGAGTCACTTTGCTTTACACCTAAAATTAGCATATTATTCTAAATCAACTGCTGCTAAGTCGCTTCAGTCGTGTTCAACTCTGTGCGACCCCATAGATGGCAGCCTACCAGGCTCCCCCGTCCCTGGGATTCTCCGGGCAAGAACACTGGAGTGGGTTGCCATTGCCTTCTCCAATGCATGAAAGTGAAAAGTGAAAGTGAAGTCGCTCAGTCGTGTCCGACCCTCAGCGACCCCATGGACTGCAGCCTGCCAGGCTTCTGCATCCATGGGATTTTCCAGGTGAGAGCACTGGAGTGGGGTGCCATTTCCTTCTCCAATGCATGAAAGTGAAAAGTGAAAGTGAAGTCGCTGAGTCGTGCCCGACCCTCTGCGACCCCATGGACTGCAGCCCACCAGGCTCCTCCATCCGTTGGATTTTCCAGGCATGAGCACTGAAGTGGGGGGCCATTAGTGCTTGCTAAGTGACTTCAGTCGTGTCTCTTTGTGACCCTATAGACCTTGCCAGGCTCCTCATGGGATTCTCCAGGCAAGAATACTGAGGTGGGTTGTCAAGGAGATCTTCTTGACCCAGAGATCCAACCCATATCTCTTACTTCTCTGCCTTGTCAGGCAAGTTCTTTACCACTGTGCCACCTGAGCTAAGAACAGTAATCCTAACAACTATTAGTTCATCTTATCACAATTCCAGGCAAGAATACTGGAGTGGGTAGCCATTCCCTTCTCCAGGGGATGGCTCCAACCCAAGGATCAAATCTGTGTCTCCTACACTGAAATATCCAACCAGTAGTCTTCTGGAATATCAAGATCATCAAAAGCAAGGATGTCTGAGAAATCATCACAATCATGAGAAGACTCAGGAAATCTAATGACTAAAAGTAATGGAGAATACTGAATGGCATTCAGGAGTGTAAAAATAAATGTATAATGTAAGGACTTTCTTTAATAATAATGGTGTTAATATTACTTCATTGTTAATTATGAACCGATATTAAAATTAAAATGTACCATGTAAATCTAAGCTGCTAACATTTGAGGAATCCCCTGTACTACTTACACAATATTTCTGCAAATTTCAATCTTTTTTAACAAAAAACATTATTAGACAGCTAAGAAACTCCTTATCAAGTCTTGACAAACAATAATAAAATATGTAAGTTCCAACAGATGAAGAATTGGAATTGGGGAAATACTGAACATAGAAAACTAAATAAAGTTAGAAAAATTCCTTTCAGATAAAAATGAAAACAAAATTTAAGTGCTTTGTATCAAAAACCCTTGGAGGGTGACCAAAGTTATACTCAGAAGTAAGTTTACAGCCTTCATGAAATTAATTTCATGAAACAACAGTAAGACGTCAAACTGCATGAAAATAAGTGATAGCAATCAATGCAGGTGAAATCTTGTGCAAATTTCCACTTTAAAATATTTTGTTGATTATAATATAAATTGCTGTGATATGGCGAACAATTTTACTAAAAATGTCTATTAAAATATGAACACCATTTGATCCAATAATTTTACTTTAAGTATATATCTCATAAGAATTTTATTAATGCACAATAATTTATGAATAGAATATATAATTAAGAATATCACTAGCAAAAATATTGTAAGCAAGCTAAACTTTCTCTAATATTGAGTTTAATTTTGGTGCATTCAGCAACAATCCTTTAAATGAATATTCAAGTGCTAATATCAGGCAAGAATAAAATAAGCTAGAGCTATACTTATTGAAAACTTTTATAACAGGTCAGTAGAAGAAAGAAGAAAGTTTCAGAGTATTTTTTTTTTTTAAATGATACCTTGTCTGGCTAAGAACAAAAGAGAAAAAGGAAAGAGATAAAGAGAGAGGAGGAAAAGAAAGACCTTCTTTAGATATGTATTTCATGAGTATATGAAAGGTAAAATGATATAAAACATAAAGATTGGAGAAGAGACTACATCTGCCTGTATAAATATTAGGTTGATTAAAAAGTAATTGTGGTTTCAGGTCATGAATTTTAATTCATTAAAAAAAGGCTCAAACACATCTTTATTAATCAAAATAGGAACCATTGCAATCAGCACATGGCAACCCACTCTAGTATTCTTGTCTGGAGAATCCCATGAACAGAGGAGCCTGGTGGGCTACAGTCCAAGGGGTTCACAAAGAGACAGGACTCAAGCAACTGAACACACACATGTACAATCAACACATTTTTGTCAATGAGAAAGAAGTTTGTTTGTTCCTGTAGCATCAAAATCTGTGCTTCAAGATTTGAAGAACTCTTGGAAAGGTTTTTCTACCTGCTGATGGCTGTGAAAGCGTTTTCTCTATAAAAAGTTGTCAAGATGCTTGGAAGAAGTGGTAGTTGGTTGGTGAGAGGTCAGGTGAACACAGAGGATGAGGCAAAATTTGTAGCCAAATTTGTGCAACTTGTGAAGCCTTTGTTGTGCTACATGTGGTCAGGTGTTGTCATGAAGAACTGGGCCCTTTCTGTTGACCAATGCAGGAACTGATCAGCTGCAGGAATTGCAGTTTTCAGTGCATTTAATCAACTTGTTGAGCATACTTCTCAAAGGTAATGTTTTTGCCAGGATTCAGAAAACTGTAGTGGATAAGAAGGCAGTGGATAACCAAACAGTGACCATGATGGGATTTTGATGAAAGTTTGGCTTTGGAAGTGCTTTGGAGCTTCTTCTCAGTCCAGTCACTGAGCTGGTTGTTGCCAGATGTCATATGAAATCCACTTGTCATCCCATGTCATGATCTGATTGAGAAATGGTTCACTGCTGTTGCATAGGATAAGAGAAGACATTCAAAATGACATTTCTCTTTTTTGGGGGGGTCAGCTCATGAGGCACCCACTTACCAAGCTTTTTCACCTTTCCGATTTACTTCAAAGGCTGAACCACCATAGAATGGTTGACACTGAGTTCTTCAGCAACTTCTGTAGTTGTTGGTGAATCAGTTTCAATGATGGCTCTCAGATGGTTGTTGTCAACTGCTGAAGGCTGACTGCCATACTCTTCAACTTCAAGGCTCTTATCTCCTTTCCAAAACTTCCTGAACCACCATAACATTGTATGTTCATTAGCAGATCCTGGGCCAAATGCATTTTTGATGTTGTGAGTTGTCTCCACTGTTTTATGAGCCATCATGAACTAAAAAAAAAAAAGCTTAAATGTGCTTTTCATCTCACACCATTTCTACAGTCTAAAATAAATATTAAATAAGCAGTAAGCAAAATTAAAATAAAATTTAAGTATTAACAAAAAAATAAAGCAAGAAATATGCATTAAAATGATGCACAACATAACCACATTTATTTAAGAATGTATTCCAATATCAAATGGCAAAGTTCAACAAAGCAAAACTGCAATTATTTTTGCACCATCTTAATATATAAATAAGGCAAATATTGCTGTCAATAAAATTCTTTTAATAATGTGAAAAAAATTTAAACAAACTAAAATTTCATCTCAAGAAGATGGAAAAAGAGAAAAGAAATTGAGTAGAAATGATGTATGCTGCTAAGTCACTTCAGTCGTGTCCGACTCTGTTCAACCCCGTAGACGGCAGCCTACCAGGCTCCCCCGCTCCTGGGATTCTCCAGGCAAGAACACTGGAGTGGGTTGCCATTTCCTTCTCCAATGTATGAAACTGAAAAGTGAAAGGGAAGTCACTCAGTTGTGTCTGACACTTAGCATGGACTGTAGCCTTCCAGGCTCCTCCATCCATGGGATTTTCCAGGCCAGAGTACTGGAGTGGGGTGCCACTGCCTTCTCCGAGAAATGATGCATCAATCATGGTAAAAGAAGAAATTAACTGAATAGGAGATCAGCTCTGCTCATTCTCAATTATATTGAGAATTTAAATATGAAAACAATGTATATCTGTATATATAATCTAAATTTTGAAAAAACAGAGAAATTTAAAACAAATGGGAAGATATTTTTTTCCATATAATTGCACTGATGAAAACATTGGTGTCTGTTTTTATTATCTTCTGTGTTTTCTTATATATTTAAGATACTTCAAACTTAAAATGTTTTAAAGTTTAATAATTTTTGACAAACAGATTACAGCTATACATATTTTTTGTTTAAAGTTTTAAGTTACATAAGCAAGAGAAAAAAAAAAAAAAGGTTTTTAGGCTAATCAAGTTTNGAGAAATTTAAAACAAATGGGAAGATATTTTTTTCCATATAATTGCACTGATGAAAACATTGGTGTCTGTTTTTATTATCTTCTGTGTTTTCTTATATATTTAAGATACTTCAAACTTAAAATGTTTTAAAGTTTAATAATTTTTGACAAACAGATTACAGCTATACATATTTTTTGTTTAAAGTTTTAAGTTACATAAGCAAGAGAAAAAAAAAAAAAAGGTTTTTAGGCTAATCAAGTTTCTGGAATAAGTACCATGAACACTCTAGGGACATATATTTAAAACAGTCATTCCAGAGGACAATTTGACAATATATAGCAAGTTGTATACAAAAGGTTATATATTCAAACAAGTATGTCTTCCGCTAAAAATATATTTGTATGTGTGCTATGTGCTTAGTTGATCAGTCGTGTCCAACTCTTTGTGACCCTTTGGACTGTAGCCAACCAGGCTTCTCTGTCCATGAGATTCTCCAGGCAAGAATCCTGGAGTGGGTTGCCATGCCCTCCTCCAGGGGATCTCCTCAACCCAGGGATCGAACCCAGGCTACCAGGGAAGCCCCTAGAAATATATACTAAATAAACAATCACCAATGATTAAAAGTGTTAGCTATATTGCTTTCAAAGCAATTTTGAATCTAATACAAACTAAAATAAAATCTTCAAATAAATCTTATAAGATTAGTTAAATGAATCATAGTAGAATAATTTTAAAAGATAGCCATGAATTTGTTTGGAGATTAACTCCATGGCTTGTACACTGAGCTATTTATTTGTTTTTATTATATACAACAATTTGTGTGTTTCACACAAGATAATGAAGTTACTCTTTTATATATTTAACTGTTTTCTTATCACAAAGAAAATAATCATTGAAAACTGATTAAAATAGATGTGAACAAAAAATTATAAGGCCTTTAATTTACCCAAATAAGTTGGCAATTTGAGTATTTCGTAGGCATGCCTTTTAAATGAATGAAGAGAGAGAATAATTTTAAAAGATAGCCATGTATAAATTCTAAATTATACAGCAGTAATTTAAAATGTAGAAAAAGTTATAGTGTATTAATTTTAAAAATATCAATTATAATTGAAAATTAAATCTATTTACTTTTAAATATATATCATCATATGATATATGTTTAAAACTCTTTCTCTGTGTCTGTCTTTATCTTCTTCTCTCTCTTCATTCATTTAAAAGGCATGCCTATGAAATACTCAAATTGCCAATTTATTTGGGTAAATTAAAGGCCTTATAATTTTTTGTTCACATCTATTTTAATCAGTTTTCAATGATTATTTTCTTTGTGATAAGAAAACAGTTAAATATATAAAAGAGTAACTTCATTATCTTGTGTGAAACACACAAATTGTTGTATATAATAAAAACAAATAAATAGCTCAGTGTACAAGCCATGGAGTTAATCTCCAAACAGTACAAATGAGATGAACTTTAGGTCCTCTCAAGTCTCTACCTGTTAGCAATTCTTTCAATCAAAACTGTCCCATTCTTTATTTCTAGCCAAGAGTTGCTGAGCTATGGGAGAAAGAATCCTGTAACTAGGCTAACTGAATCCATGGAAAATGCCTTCTCTCTCCACTCAGCGCTTCTTGGTAACCCTTTTATTCACTCTTGGTTGAATCCCTATACAGTTCCCAGAGGAGCTATTCCAAAACATACTCAATTTACTCAAGCCCCTGAAATCACCCTTGCCTCCCTCATTCTCTTCAAAAGATGCTGTCATCTATTTCACTCAGATTAAGCATGGCAAGCTTGAACTTCCTAACCCTCTGTAGCCAGCACTTGAGGGAATAAAGAGATACAGAGGAGCAAAAGTAAAAAAAAAAAAAAGGTAAGTGTAAACACAATGGGTAATATATTAGACTAATATCTACTGTATCCACTGCTCATCTCTATTTTCCAGCTGCTATTCCTTCATCCTTTCCTGCTTCTCTGTCTTTTTCACTTTATATTAAAAATCTCCCCCCAAACTTCAAAGATAAAGAAAATTATAATAGCAAGTTATTTGTTTTAATTGGTAAGAAGCCATATCAAAAGAATCAAAGAATCAAAAAGTACAGAAGTGACTTAAAGAATGCAGACATACATCAAAAAGACAACCGTTTGTTCAAATATTGTTATCACTGATGATGATGATGGTAAGATTTACTGAAAGCCCTTTTAGTTTAATCCTCTCAACATCACAAAAATATGTTATAGTCCTCTCTTGGTACAAAAGAAGAAGCTGAGATTTTATTTTCTTATTTCCTTGCTCAAAGTAATGTTTGTTAAGTGATGGAGTGCAATAGTCAAACTCAGTTCGTCTGACCCCAAAACTCATAAGCTTATCACTAGTCTACACTGACTCACTAATCACATATTCACACCTAAATATGATTAGAACCTTCCCTAAATATAATCAATTTGAGTAAGGAAACCTCACTTGTACTAGCTGAAAAAGATGTTTAGAGTGTCTTACCAAAGGGTGGAAAAGGTATTTAATGATGGGTAGTGAGGAAAAATTCTCAGGATTACAGAAGGAAATGTCTGAATGATCTAAAAGCAAAGCGGGAAAAAAGGAAGAAGCAAGAAAGAAATAAATGGGTTATAAATAATTTAGCAAATGCTTTGGAAATGAATTTTAGTCAAGGCATTTTCTATGCCTTTATTCCGTTCTTTCTGCCTTAATGGTTTTCTTCATGCTTAAGATTACTCTTGTGCTTATGGACCTGGAATTTCTATTATCCATTATCCTAAGTTTTGGGTAATGTCATCCTTGTGTATGTTGTAAATCATGAATCTTAATATATGTTATAAAGTATATTTGTCTATATGTTCCTAAGAAATCAAAGCCAGAAATCTGTGTCTAAATGGGTTACGCATTTGCTATTAAGTACAGATTTAAAGTCTGCTAAATAATGTTTGACATATGTCATTTCTCTCACCGTTCAACATGCTGTCAATTAGCTTAAAAATCCCACAGACTCCTGCATATGGCTTCCTATTATGAGATGCTCATTTCTCCCCCAAGCCGATTGCTCTCTTTAACCTGGACTTACTACATTTCGATTTAAACATTTTTATATACATATCTCTAGTCATGTTTCCTGAATTAAAATTATAAATACCAGACCTTTTTACTTGCTCTCCTTGAAACCTCCTATAAATTCTGATTTATTCACTTTGATGTTTGGCAGATCTGCTGATTCCTTTCATCTGTTGTGTGAAATGATGAACAGAGCACTGGCGTAAGATTCTGAGGACTCGGGTTCCAGTTACATTTTGCCACCAAGTAGCTGAACTTGGAACAATTACCTCACTTCTCTTGGATTCAATTTCCTTGTCTCTGAAGAGGTATTGTACTGAATGAGTTGTAACAATTTGATTCCCATATTCTTTTCTTAAAAGCCATATACTAGAATATATTCTCCATTTGTATTTTTTAAGAAAGGAAAACTAGACTCAGAATCAAGACTCAGCTCAGGCTTTTTTCCTTTTTTTTTTTTTTGCAAGAAAGCCCTGTTTGGGTTTTGCCTCCCTGGCCTGTACTTCCAAATCGCCCTAGCCTTTAATTGGATTTTCAAATTATTGATATTAATATATGTTGCTATCTCTGACACTAAAGTAGAAGTTTCTGAAAAGCAAAAGGCTGTCTCACCAACCCCCTTCATATACCCAGAGCATGAAACACAGCATCTGATTGCTCAGTTCAGTTCAGCCGCTCAGTCGTGTCTGACTCTTTGCGATCCCATGGACTGCAGCACATCAGGCTTCCCTGTCTATCACCAACTCCCAGAGTTTACTCAAACTCATGTCCACTGAATCAGTGATGCCATCCAACCATCCCATCCTCTGTTGTCCCCTTCTCCTCCTGCCCTCAATCTTTCCCAGCATCAGGGTCTTTTCCAATGGGTCACTTCTTCGCATCAGGTGGCCAAAGTATTGGAGTTTCAGTTTCAACATCTGACTTCAGTATCTGACTGTAGTTATCTCTATTTTTTTTTTTCCTGCCATGAATGTCTTCCTTATGAAATTGCTTGACTCTTCAAGCCATGCAGTTCTGATTTCCTGTCACTCGGGGGCCTCCGCTGATCATGTGTGATCAGACTCTTTCCTCATCATTTGAATTTCAGATAAAGATGAAGTTATGTGATTGTAGCCATTAAATTAAAAGACTTATTCCTTGGAAGGAAAGTTATGACCAACCTAGATAGCATATTGAAAAGCAGAGACATTTCTTTACCAACAAAGGTCCATCTAGTCAAGGCTATGGTTTTTCTAGTGGTCATGTATGGATGTGAGAGTTGGACTGTGAAGAAGGCTGAGTGCTGAAGAATTGATGTTTTCGAACTGTGGTGTTGGAGAAGACTCTTGAGAGTCCCTTGGACTGCAAGGAGATCCAACCAGTCCATTCTAAAGGAGATCAGTCCCGGGTATTCATTGGAAGGACTGATTCTAAAGCTGAAACTCCAGTACTTTGGCCACCTCATGTGAAAAGTTGACTCATTGGAAAATCCCTCTCCCTCTGATGCTGGGAGGGATTGAGGGCAGGAGGAGAAGGGGATGACAGAGGATGAGATGGTTGGATGGCATCACCGACTCAATGGACGTGAGTTTGAGTGAACTCTGGGAGTTGGTGATGGACAGGGAGGCCTGTTGTGCTGTGATTCATGGAGTCGCAAAGAGTTGTACATGACTGAGTGACTGAACTGAACTGAACTCATGAACATACATGTGTGTGTATTTACTTTAATTTTGTGGTAAATATTGCTGGCTTTGTATCGAAGTTTACATTTACTGGTATACCAAGAATTTTATCTTAGATTTTGTTGATATTAGCATTTCTTTGTAAAATCAGCAAAATAATTTAAGCTTTCATATAATATTGTCCTCTTTACTAAATAGATCAACACTCTAAAAACCTGTTTATTACTTTTATTTGAAACTCATCTCCTGCTTACGATAAATTATTACTTTTGGTAAACTATAAAAATTATTGGCATTATTTCCCTCTCAATAGCCAAAAATGTCTATTGATTTCACTGCTCATATATATGACTTATGTTTCATTTTCCATTCACTTTATGTTCCAGTTTTCCCAATCATTTAACATATTTACAGTGATAAAAGAAAATACATAGCATATATGTCCAAATGAGGAATCTATAATTTCTTTCCTATTTTCCTGAAATGTTTCAAAACATCTTTTCATTTAAGATGCCATAACTTTTGCATATATGTCATTTGCATGGATATAAAGAAAAAATAAAATCCATGGTACACGTATTTCATATGTTCCCCCAATTTTAACATGTTCTCAACAGAAGAGAATTTCATTTTGATTGATCACCATACTCTCCCCTAAAATTTTACACATCAGATCCTAGAAAATTTTTGCATGGACTGAATTCTAGTTTCATTTACTTCAAATATTTGTCTATCCCATTAAGTAGGGCCTTTTCCAGGATTTGAATGGGATCTTAGAAGTTAGAATCCTGAATCTTGAGTTTCATGAACTTCAGAGGGAATCCTTGGTATAAAGTCAGTGCTAAGAAACATGATAAACACGATTACTGCTTGTTATTAAAGGGTAGAAAGAGTGCAGTGCACGCTAAGCAGATCTAAAGAGGAAGTGTCAGCCAGGGAGAAACTGGAGCATTGTGCTCTTCACTTACAAAGACTCCCTCTGGGGGTTTTGGTTAAATGGAGTCTTCATTTATTACATTAGTCCCCACTGATGTCTACTATGCACCCAGGCAATTCTTTAATGTGGCGATTGGAATACAGCCCCCAGATGGTAACAGCAAAGTGTGTGCTCAGCCATGTCTGTCTCTCCACAACCTCTTAGATGTACCACCAGGCTCCTCTGTGCATGGGATTTCTTAGGCAAGAATACTGGCATGGGTTGCCACTTCTTCCTCCAGGAGATCTCTTCTCAAGGGGCATCAGAAGCCAACTCATTATTCATGAGAAGTAGTAAAAAAAAAAAAAAAGAGAAAAAAACAACACAAGCCCATTGAAGGAGAGGTGCTCTTAGAAGACAAGGAAAAGTACATTAGCCAAATCTTCAAGTATCTTCTACTACTTAATCCATTTCTGTTTTCCTTGGCATTGACAAGTTGAAGGATTAAACATCTAATTCCAATTATTCTATAAAGATTTGAAAAGACACCAAGCCACCAAAACTGAAAGTATTTTGAAAAAGAACATCTCCTGATGTACATCACACACACACACACACACACACACACACACACACAAAGTTGCTCAGTCGTGTCTGACACTTTGCAACCCCCTGGACTGTATATGGCCAGTCTCCTCGGTCCAGGGGGATTCTCCAGGCAAGAATACTGGAGTAGGTTACTATGCCCTCCTCCAGGGGATGTTCCCAACTCAGGGATAGAACCCACGTCTCCTGCTTTGAAGGCGGATTCTTTACTGTCTGAGCCAGCAGGGAAGGCCAATGTAAATGACAATTGATTAAAAAGCAGGTTAAACTCACCATTATCTTTTAGTCATAAATAAATTTGAACTTCAAACTCTACTTTTTTATATCTTCACAGGATTTCTTACCTACCCCAACTCTTCAACAGTTTTCCCCACTTCATAAATGTAGCTAGTAAGTGACATGAAATTAGATTACCTGAATGATCGTATTTGCTATGTGCTCAGTCGTGTCCTACTCTTTACAGGCCCATGGGCTGTAGCTCACTAGGCTCCTCTGCCTATGTAATTTCCAGGCAAGAATACTGGAGTGTGAGGCCATTTCCTACCTCAAGGGATCTCCCTGACCCAGGGATTGAACTTGCATCTTTTGCATTTCCTGTATTGGCAGGAAGATTCTTCATCATTAAGCACAGTACTATCACCTGGGAAGACCTCATACTTGCTATATTTGTAACGCACATCTAGAAATGTTTAAATAACTGGAGAAGGAAATGGCAACCCACTCCAGTACTCTTGCCTGGAAAATTCCATGGACAGAGGCGCCTGGTAGGATATAGTCCATGGGGTCACGAAGAGTCGGACATGACTGGGCGACTTCACTTACACTTTCACTAAGAAATTAAAACAATTCATTTAAACGTTTAAAAAAAAAAAAACAAATCACAATTCCCTTAGTATAAATTAAATTATAGATTTGTGTCTGTGTATGTGAGGTGTGTCTGATGCTTAAAAAAAAAAAAAAGATTTTAAAAGCTACTTTAGCCAGTATACATCAATCTCAAAATTTTGTAATATCATGGTAAATGAATGGAGAAGCCTAGAAAACAATTTATAAATTTCTTCAGTAATCATCAGAGACAGGTTTTCTGCTATTAAAGGCAATGCAATTTAAACTGGGTGGCCATAAAATATAGGAAGTTTTTCCCATTGTAATACGGAGGAAATAAATGTATGTTACATTCCTTCCCCACCCAGAACATGGAAATAGAAATGGAAAAACAATTTAAACACTAAACTTTCAACAGTAAACCAAACATAATGCTGTCCCTTAATTTATCTGCAAGCCTCCAAAACTCTGATCACAGCCAACAATGGTGTGTTTAACTGCTGAAGTCTGTCAAGAGATACAAAACAAATTCCTGAAAGTATTCATTCTATTCCTGGAGCATTTCCTCTGACACATGGGAGATTTTAGTTTTCAGTCTCTGGAGGCTGTCTTCCTATCAGTACTGGCCTACACTTACACACATGCACACGCACCTACAAATAACAGTATTTATGGGAGCTAGCTCACATCTTTAACTTAAATCTCTCTTCCCTTGCTATTAAACATAGCATGGCCACCCACGATGCTTGTGCAATTCCAGAAGTTTCCTACTCATTTATGCAAGATCCTGGAGGCAGAATTCATGGGGGATTAACACTCTAAAGCATCCTTTCACCATGAATCTCAAATCATTTTGCACATTTTAATTCATTCTTGGAAAGCCACAGAGAGGAAGTCAGCTGCCATGCCTGTTTTTCAGAAAAGTTCCCTCAAATAAGGAGCGATTCAGGAAGGCTGGGTATGTTTAATTCAAGCATACCAAATGAAACTCTAGGCATTTAAAAAGATGAATTGTTTAAATTTTAGCTTAAAAATGACTATTTAAAAGAAGTATCATAAAAACCCCAAAGAGGGTTGTAATCAGCAAGTATGCGCTTTGACAAATAAACATTTTATTTAAATGATGGCTGATACAGCCATAACAGAGATGAAATCTGTTTATGATTAAAATCTAAAACGCATATTTTTTCATGTGGCTTAGAACATAAGGGTCAACAAGTTCCTTTCATTATATGTATGAAAGTATATAACACACTGTAAATATAAGTGAAATCTAGTACATTGGCTTTATCCTTTCTCACATTCTATATTACAAAAATAGATTTTCAAGTAAAACAAAACAAATATATATATATATAATATAAGGTATCTAATATATTGTGAGGTAAAATGATCTTTATGCTTTCTGTATGGTGTTAGAGATTTTGTTTACTGTATGAGGATGTAACCTTAGGAAATTAGACTATGAATGCCAATATTGCAATTGGAGAACCTGCAGGAAATGATAAATAAAATAATTATATTTGAATAGATTTGCAATTGTAATTGGGGCTTCTCTGATAGCTCAGTAGGTAAAGAATCTGCCTGCAATGCATGAGATCCCAGTTCAACTCCTGGTTCAGGCAGATCTGCTGGAGAAACGATAGGTTACCCACTCCCGCATTCTTGGGTTTCTCTCGGGGCTCAGCCGGTAAACAATCCACCCGCAATGCAAGAGACCTGGGTTTAAGCCCTGGATTAGGAAGATACCCTAGAGAAGGGAGAGGCTACCCACTCCAGTATTCTGGCCTAGAGAACTGTAATTAAAGACTTTTTTTTAGAAGAGAAATTAGAACTTTATTCCTAAGTAGCAAGTAAAGAAAAATTTTAAATAAATAGGATACATCAGTGTATGTTTGTATGTGTGTGTGGTTCACAATCAAGGCACAAACAAATTAAGTTGTAGCATAGAAGAATAATTCAGTTCAGGTAATTATATGCCATGATTTTGGATTGTCTTTAAATATGGTCATACAAGGTTATATGGCATCAGTTATCCTTTCCTGATCATGATCATGTAACCCTTCAATAAAAATTTGAGAGTCAAAGAAAAATTTTAAATAAATAGGATACATCAGTGTATGTTTGTATGTGTGTGTGGTTCACAATCAAGGCACTAACAAATTAAGTTGTAGCATAGAAGAATAATTCAGTTCAGGTAATTATATGCCATGATTTTGGGTTGTCTTTATATATGGTCATACAAGGTTATATGGCATCAGTTATCCTTTCCTGATCATGATCATGTAACCCTTCAATAAAAATTTGAGAGATTAATTAAAATAATCGAATTATATAAAATAGACCCGGGTTCAATCCCTGGGTTGGGAAGATCTCCTGGAGAAGGAAATGGCAACCCACTCCAGTATTTCTGCCTGGAGAATCCCATGGATGGAGGAGGCTGATAGGCTACAGTCCGTGGGGTCACAAAGAGTCGGACACGACTGAATGACTTCACTTTATAGCATGGTTCAATTAAATATGTGTGTGCAGGTATATCTATATTTTCCAATGGGTTTTAGAATATTTAAAATTGTGCAACTATTGCCACAATCAACTTTCAAAAATTTTCATCACCTCAGAAAGAAATCTTGTACCCTTTTCAGCCAATAAATGTATTTAAGCTGGTTTATGTGTATTCCCACTTTTTAAACTCTTGATTTGGACCATTCAAGTGTTCTAGTTGTACATTCTTTGAAATTCCTTCTTTTATTGAGCACGAGGGGTTTCCCTGGTGGCTCAGCGGTAAAGAACCTGGCTTGCCAGTGCAGGAGATGCAGATTCGATCCCTGGGTGGGAAAGGTCCCTGGAGAAGAAGAAGGCAATCCGCTCCATATTCCTGCTGGGAAATCCAATGGACAGAGAAGCCTGGTGTACTATAGTCCATGAGGTTGCAAAGAGCTGGACATGACGTATTGACTAAACAAAGACAATTGAGCAAGAGATGGGGGGCTGTCTTAACACAGGGGTTTCTTTCTATTTCGGCATCGTCTTTGTTTAAATCTTGCTTTCTTCCTGTACAAGATTGGCCTCCCTGGAAAATTACTAAATCTCTTTGTGCCTCAACATTCTCATTTATAGAATGGGGATGAAGTAATAGTAGCAACTTCATCATAGCATTATTGGAAGAATTAAATAAGAAATAAAAACTATTTCAGCAGTTTCTAGTATATATACTGTCATTTTCATCAATGAAAATAGTTTTAGGCTGTGATATATTTTGCCAGTGCAGGAGATGCAGATTCGATCCCTAGGTGGGAAAGGTCCCTGGAGAAGAAGAAGGCAATCCGCTCCATATTCCTGCTGGGAAATCCAATGGACAGAGGAGCCTGGTGTACTATAGTCCATGAGGTTGCAAAGAGCTGGACATGACTTATTGACTAAACAAAGACAATTGAGCAAGAGATGGGGGGCTGTCTTAACACAGGGGTTTCTTTCTATTTCGGCATCGTCTTTGTTTAAATCTTGCTTTCTTCCTGTACAAGATTGGCCTCCCTGGAAAATTACTAAATCTCTTTGTGCCTCAACATTCTCATTTATAGAATGGGGATGAAGTAATAGTAGCAACTTCATCATAGCATTATTGGAAGAATTAAATAAGAAATAAAAACTATTTCAGCAGTTTCTAGTATATATACTGTCATTTTCATCAATGAAAATAGTTTTAGGCTGTGATATATCAAGATAAAGTGTTTGTACTGTCAGGTTTCAGTAATATCAGGTAGAACTGGAAAAGGGGAAAGCCACCTGTTTCAAATTTATGGATTTTTAAATGTGAAAAAGAAGAAATAATTTTCTCAGTAGGATATGTGAAATAATTCAATACTCTTTTTGAATTATGTAAATCATGCTGAAAGTGGATAGTAATTGCAAAGAGCATTTTTATGCCCTACAAATTAGTTTATTACTCAGAAGCACATGAATGATGACTTTTAAAGATAGAGGGTATGTATTCAAGATGCAGATAAATGCTGGTGTGTGGAGAATGTGTGAACCAACAGTCAGTGAGTGGCTAGTCATAAAGCCAATTGCTAGAATTATCCTCAGGTGGACCAAATTAGCTGCACCTGACAGGGTGTCAGACACTGCTGGAATGCCCATGTTCGTATGTCCCACGTTCGTATGTCTTATGTTGCCTTCGGAAGCCAGAATTGTCTCAGTGAGGCCCCACCCACAGCAGACAGGACAGTGTGCCCTACCCCTCTCTGCAATTCACACCAGCATGAACTCACTGAACTTTGATTGAACTTTCCTGCTCAGTCAAGTACCTTTTTAACACAATCTACACTGTTTAAGCCTCATTTGCATTTCAATTTACAATCTTGCCATTTAACACAAGTTCTTAAAGATAGATTTTAGGGCAGCAGCTAATCTGAAAGGTACATGACTCTCATTCTGCTAACCAAAGATATGCTTTCTGTTTCTGAAACATCCTTAAGAGAAGGAAATAGCTGAGTATCCTTATTTGATTGTATGTTTCTGAATTGTCTTCTCTTACAGTAACAACAACAAAAAAAGCTACTAGTATATTTCTTGAAAATTTTTAAACTTTTAATTTTATAAAGAGAATTATTTATCCTTTCAACAACATATAACCAAGAGATATGGCCAATATTGTCCATCTCCAAGAAACAGTGTTTTCACTGAAAGATTCACCAGTAGTGCAGTTTTGCAGACTTGGCTATGACAGATTATATGTGAAGGCAACTTTCTTGTCAAGTAAAAGCATAACATGCCTAAGAGATTTACAAATTTTTATTTTTTAAAAAAGGATTCTTTGCATACCAAAATACAGGCTTCCATTAACCCAATTATAGGGAAGATAAATCTTAGCAGGGCAATTATTTCTTGAAGTTCAGATGGCCACACATAAATTCTTTCCTTGGATTCAGCACATTTTTTAGCTATCTGCTAGGAACATTAAGTCCTTCACTATAGACCAGCGTTTTGGGGAGGAAACGGGGTGGAGGGGGGTGTTCTTTTTTTTTTTTTTTCCTCTTCAAATGTATTTCAAATTTATTGTGTTTGGATAGGCTTTTTGGAGTAACTGCCATTTGTTTCCAAGTGCTCCTGGAAACCTACTCTTAATTAAATATAAATTGTAAAGAATAGAAGTATTCTATAAAGGATATAAAATTTTAGACTTGGATTTAAGCAGTACGCTGTGAACAGAATTCTTAGGCTGAATCCATTTGCTGAATAAATATTGCATATAGTATGTTCAAGGCACTATTGAAGGCATGTGGAAAAGATAGGACTGTTTTCTCTATAATTTATAGAACTTTAGGGCAGATAACAGTAACCATTATTATTTACTGAATATTTACTAAGCATGTGACATTGTGGGTTGTAAAGATAAGACATCCAGCTGAGTATAAAACAGTATTTGTAAGGTAGACCTTCGTGTAAGTCAAATAATTTTATTATGCACCTATTTTGTAATAAACAAACATTAGTGGCAGCAATTTACAAGATCTCTGCCTTAATAGACCATATGCTAATCAAGTACTTAAAGAAAGAAGTAAACCAGCTCCCATGTTATAAATTTCAGTGAAGGGCAAGTCTATTTCACTCTGTGTGGATGAGGTAGCATTTGAAGGAAGATTTGGGTTTGAAAACACATATATTAAAGGAGAAAATCAAGATCCTTAAGTTAGTTTCATCTGGAGGTCCGCTGCTGCTAAGTCACTTCAGTCGTGTCCGACTCTGTGCGACCCCAGAGACGGCAGCCCACCAGGCTCCCCCATCCCTGGGATTCTCCAGGCAAGAACACTGGAGTGGGTTGCCACTGCCTTCTCCCATCTAGAGGTCTAGAGAGAGTCTATTGTTAAGGAGAACTTGTCAGTATAAGGGACTTTAGTTAAAAGACTGGAGTTTGTATTTCTTATTCTTAAATCCTTTTAAACTATTAATTCCAACCAAGATTACATATAGAAGTATTAAAATAATACAATGAAGAGATTTTCACTACATTTATAGACTCATTGAAACAGAGAGGGGAAAATAATTTAAGTAAAACAAACCCAGAATGTTTTGAGAGATTGTCAACCTGTAATTACTGCTGCAGAGCTGTCCATATGCAATCCATGTACATTCACAAGGTACCAAAATAAGTCTGAAAATATGGTGTGGTTTAGAAATTGCTAGAGCAGAAAGGGCTATGAGAGCATGATGGAATTGTTTCCTTTTCACTTTTTTATTCAAAATAATGCTATTCTGATGCCTAGGGTATCACCGAAAAGATGATGGGGGAATGTATATACCTGCAATCAAGGATGCAGTAGCTGATAGGCACTTGATGGCCCCCTCAATAGATATTCTTTGGTCATTGAGATTGTTTGCTGCAAACAAAGGGAAGTATTTCTTTTGGAATAAAGGTAAAACATATCTAGATTTCCTTGGCATCATCTGTGTTTTTAACAACTATTTCTTGGGGTATCGGAGGTTTTTCAGCTTCCCCTCAATTTTCATGATTGTTCTTTAATTGACCTTCAATTAAATTCTTCTGAATAGCAACGATCGGGAAGAAACGAAACAACAGCTAAAGGAGACACCATCTTCTTTGTCCAATGATATCTGCATTTCAGTGGCAAAATGATTCCCATCTGTGGTGTGTATTTCCCTTCTAAATAGTTGGAGGAATGACTGGAATAGACATCCTTGTATAATTGCAAGTGTTAGTACTATGATAATTATTATAATTGGTATTATTAAAATGATGTGGGTCTCCTACAGCAAGGAATGAGTTTCTGAGTAATGGAAGTGATTTTATAATCCAATGGGGCAAAAGTCATTGAGCTCTCTTCCCTAACTCTCTCATCACTAAAGAGGCAACATATATAGAATCAGTCAAACCTCTCAACATAGAAAAGTTCTGCAAAAATGTATCATCATTGAATTGATATTTTCATAATGTTATGTTTGATTGTCAGATCACAGTTTTCCTGTGTCATTTAATTAGCATTATTTTTGAATTATTGTGAAAGCAAGAACACAAACACACACAAATGTGAAACACAACTCCACAGAATGAGGTAGTGCATGCTTGCAGAAACTTCTTGATTTATTAACAGCCAATGATCTTTAAGGGAATAAGATTAAAATCTAGGCTTCATCTGGCCATGTTAAAATTATCCGTGAGGCTCTAAGTTCTTGTGGTAGGATTTATGTTTCTTATATTTCAACATAAGTAAACTGTCAGAGACCTTTTCAGTCACTTGTAGTTACTAATAGTCCCCATACTTATAATAATAGATTAAGAGTCCAGTTTCTGTGCCCACATGATAATAAGGGTTTATGGGCTTTGGTAGATTTGTGGTATAGAAAATGCAGCTGCCCTTAACTGACAGTAAAACAGTTCCCTCCTAGACACAGTTCCTTCAGCTGAGGTTAAGAGAAGCAGCAGAAAATACCTGAAGGGGGAACATGTAGATAAACAAAGAATAAACCAGAACAGGATCCATATTTGAAATCCAATATCAAATGGCCTCTCCAGGTTTGGTATGGTATTCTTTGTAGCCTCACTGAACAAACATGATCAAATAAATTGAATATTTAGCAAAATGGGGGATTGACTGACAAGAGAATCACGCCATCATATGAAAACACCTCTGTATATCTTACTTTAAAAGATCAGTTTTCAAGACTTCCTTGGTAGTACAGTTGCTAAGACTTCATGTTTTCACTGCTAGGAGCACAGGTTCAATCCCTGGTTGGGGAACTAAAATCCCATAAGCCTTGTGCACTCCTTCTCCCCCAAAAAGCCAGTTTTCACCATCCATTCATTAAAGCAGTATCATGTTTGTCACTAACATTTGCACAAAAAGTGATCAAAAGTAGCATTATTTTAAAACAAAAAAGGTCCCTACAGAACAGTAAAGTTCATAGCTCTTCACTTAAAGGGAGCGATTTTGAACAGATACACATAATACTATGTTGACTTTCCAAGTGCATGTTTCTTTTCATTTATGAGAAGAAAAGAGTACTTTTCAAATACCATCACCAGCAATTAGATTATTTTTATTAGTCAATCAATAATGATAGGGGCAATCAACTATCACTTTGAGACAATCTACAGTCCATCAAAGAATCAAGAGAAAAGCTAGTAAACTGCAGACACTTATAGTCTTTTCTTTGAGTAAGCCATTTAGGGAGAATGTGCATTAAACTCCAACTCCCATCATTTGTAGAATCAACTGGCTTATGCATTAAAAAAAAAAAAAAAAATTTTCAGAATGCTTTGGCATTTTCTGTTTCCCTAAATATTTGGCAGTGCATCAGGATGGATTCCCTCAAAATCTTTCTCCTCCTTTGTTTTTCTTTCTGCTTGAAAAGTTGACACAAAAGAACTTTCTGAGTACTTTTGTCCAAACTGCATGTATGACCATCACAGGGTGATACCATTTTCTTGAAGACACATTGCCCTGGGCAAGTCAATTGAAATTTGGAAGGGAAGAAAAAGAAAGAAAAGAAAAATCAACAAAAAGATTAGTGTGGAAATTCAATCTATCGAAAATATACACAAAAGGATGATGTTCTATCTTCCTTTTGTTCCTTGTTCTCATAAAATTAAGAATTGCTAAATAAACTGTGTAAAGAAAAAAAAAAAAAAACACCATTATCTTCATCTTTAGTAGCTCTTTCCCATTAATAAATTATATTTTCTTCCATGTGCAATTTTATCTGTGAGTAATTGTTAGTGTAGTATAGTTGCTTTACAATGTTGGGTTAGTTTCTACTGTACACTAAAATGAATCAGCCACACACATACATATGTCCCTTCCCTTCTGGACTGCCTTTCCGTTCAGGTCACCACAGTGCATTGAGCAGAGTTTTCTGTGCTATACAGCATGCTCTTGTTAGTTATCTATTTTATATGTGGTATCAATAGTGTACACATGTCGATCTAGAAAAATGGTGTAGATGATCTTATCTGAAAGCAGAAACAGAGCTACAGTCCTAGAAAATCAATATATGGATACCAAGGGGAAAGACAGGGGGACGCAGGGGAGAGGAATTGGGAGATGGGACTGTTCCATTAATAAATTCTTATAAACTCCAAAGAAAGTGAAAACAAAACTGAAGCCTGAATTGAAAGACAGTATCAGTATCAGTTCAATCATTCAGTCGTGTCTGATTCTTGGGGACCCCATGAACCGCAGCATGACAGGCCACCTTGTCCATCACCAACTCCAGGAGTCTACCCAAACCCATGTCCATTGAGTTGGTCATGCCATACAACCATCTTATCCTCTGTCATCCCCTTCTCCTTCTGCCCTCATTCTTCCCCAGCCTCAGGGTCTTTTCAAATGAGTCAGTTCTGCACATCAGGTGGACAAAATATTGGAGTTTCAGCTTCAGCATCAGTCCTTTCAATGAACACCCAGGACTGATCTCCTTTAGGATGGACTGGTTGGATCTCCTTGCAGTCCAAGGGACTCTCAAGAGTCTTCTCCAGCACCACAGTTCAAAAGTATCAATTCTTCTGTGCTCAGCTTTCTTTATAGTCCAACTCTCACATCCATACATGACTACTGGAAAAACCATAGCCTTGATTAGATGGACCTTTGTTGCCAATGTCTCTGCTTTTTAACAACTGAACCATTAATGTCTATATCGTTTTTGATTTTTAGTTTTATTATCTCTTGGAAAGTGATTAAATCTATTATTGTTTAGCACTTTGTGTATATCACAGATTAAAGTCTGTAAATGTATTAACTGATATATAATTTATGGACAGCAAAGACCCCTAAGTTTTCTCAGTGATGCTTAGCCTGTGGGTACTGCTCAGGTTAAAGAGGTGGAGTTATGAACCTGAGTTAGTAAGGAGAGTTCAAGGCCAAGCTCCCACTTTCTCTGCTAGATCATTCAGATTCATTCTCCTGTGATCTTTTGCACCATTCTACCTTCATCCTTCTTGCAAACAAGCGCTAGCATCATTTGCTCTTCATCCTGCTAAGAGACACAGAACTTGTTTCATTTGAGTTACTCAGAAAATGGCTTACTAAAAGAAAAGACTGTAAGTGTCTGCAATTTACTAGCAGCATGTGATAATTGTATTTTCGGTCTATCCACTCTTCCTATAAGCAACTCAAATTTCATGAAATCTTTTTTTAGTAGCAGTTCCTTTCTGTTTAATGTTATCTGTTCCTATCTTCCCTTCATCATGACCCTGCCTAAAAGTAAAGTGCATATTTTCTGAGCTTCCTTAACTGTGAATTAATTTATCTTCACAGAATATACCAGACTGTTTCTGTCAGTTAAACCATTTCACCATAACCAGAACACCTCAGACTAAGGTTTCTAGCCTGTCACAATGCAGGCTAGCCTGTAGTATAAACTTAGCCGAGACACTACATCTCTGAATTTCTGGTTTCTCACTTGCAAAATGATTTTAAGATTTACCCTGTGCGTAAAAGAACACATGATGCCCAGTGTGATTGTTCTTCTACTCACTCGTGCCTCCTTCTTCTGGACAAATAGGCATAATCCCTATGCATTTCACTGGAAGCCCTGGGGATAATGTTGGAGAAAGGAATGGCATCCCCCGCAGTAATCTTGTCGGGGAAATCCCATGGACAGAGGTGCCTGACAGGCAACAGCCCACGAGGTCACAAAGAGTTGGACCCAACTGAGTACTGAGCACACAAATCCATTAGAGATAAGGGAAGTTCTGAGTGAAAGTTCTTGCAAAGGCCCCGTGATGCCCCATTTCTGGAAATGGAATTCATAGAATATAACGAGACATTGTTTCTTTGTTTTCTGCATATTTTTTTAAAATAGGTTATTAGGATGCTGGAGGAAACAAGCTTACATGAAGGAATCTGGTTTTTCCCCTAGACTCTCTCCTTTTCTCTGTACCGCAACCACGCAGGGCTTCCTTACTGTAAATAGAAGCCATCCCATATGCTGCTGCACTGAGGTATTACAAGAACTCTTCTTCCTTTGTCTTGGCCATTCCCCAGAAACATCATGGCTCACACTTTCTTTATTTTCCCATTATTTAAGCTCTTTATTTTATTATGATATGCTATTTTATTATTATGTACTATATTATCATGCTTTTACTTTAAAATCACTACAGCATTCCCCTCTTTCATCACTGGTAGCATTTCTCCCTTTTTTTCATGATGTCTATTGTACTGTTGATTTGGTGTATTGCCTACCCACCATGCTGGCATATCAGCTCCAGTCAGGGAAGGTTTTAAGTCTGTGTTGTGATTAGAAAAGGTCTAAACATGTGAGATGCTCAGTGACAACATGTAGACCATACAAACAAATTAGATATATCTAGCTAAACAGCTTGACTTACTAAGGAAAGTTCTTCTAGGACTAGGAATCTTTACTGCAGCCTTTTAGATTCAACTAAACTCAATAGCTTGGAGAAGGAAATGCTAACCCACTCCAATACTCTTGCTTTGGAATTCCCATGGACAGAGAAGCCTGGCAGGCTACCTACAGTTCATGGGGTTGCAGTGAGTCAGACACGTTAGTGACTAAACAACAACAGCATCACAAACTCAGTGGATTGCTTCAAACATTTCAAATTAAAAAAAAAAAAAATGAAGCATTGGACACATATTGCCTGATGAATATTTTTCTTATTCCAAAGATAAAAAATTAGAATTTAATTTAAAAACACTCAAGTAATATGAGCATACAACTAAAAATAATTCTGCTAGCTTATAATAGAGAGGGGATATGCCAGTTAAATTCACTGAAGAAGCAAATAGACCACTTAAAAATTATTTGTGTACTCATTATAGATTTGCTGTCTACTTTTGATTCCATTCTAGGGTAATATATCTATTTCTTCAAGTATAAGAGTTAAGGAAAATACCCACACCAAAAGCCCCATTGTGTTTCTCTAGATAAGACTTATCTTTCATGATAAAAATGATCTCTAAAGATTTTTATATTCATTTATGCCTGTACATTTTGAAAATTGTTTGGTTTGATTTTTTTCTTAAAAAAAAAAAAAAAATCACTCTGCCTGTAATGGCACTGTTGCTAATGGGATCTTCACACTAATTCCATGCACAGAAGGAGAAGAATGAAATGGAAATAATGACTCATGATGGTAATTTGTAGCTCAATGTGAAATCTCTTGGCAGGATGTGTGTTCCTGTACCCCATAAACAGAGTTAAAAGCTGCATTGTACTCGTATCCAGAGGGACCTAACTAATGTATTAGCAAATTCACAATAAAAGGAAAAATGGAAAAAGAAGGCTAATATTGGGAGCTAAGAATCAGAAATCAGAGGAGAAGTGCCCGTTATATGTTGGTTTCTAGACAAATGAGTGCTAGAGCTAGAAAACAATAGGCAACTTACTTGAATATAGTAATAACTGAATTTTGAAAGCAAATTAACCTAAACACCCCTTTTAAGCCTGAGTTACTTACCATTAAGTGTAGCACCTTGTAAGGTTTGATGCCCTGTAGTTTCTTCAGTTACTAGAGACGTAAAGTGCTTAAAATCAGTAGGACATATTGGTCTCGTTGTGCTTCTAATCCATGACTAAAGAAGCTGATGGCATTAATATTAAAATTATATTTATTCATTCAGCATGGTGTTGTGTACAGGTGTGAATAGAATGTGTCTGAAGCACATTAATAGAAAAGATGGAAATATAATGTTAAATATCATACTAGTATTTTTTATTCTTCCCCAGTCTCATAACTCATGCTATATTGCAAATAAGGATGTTCACTCATTCCTTGTTTGAGGAAACATGCTCAGATTGTATTAGCCACAACACTGGCTGGAGAACTGGGCTGATGGTATATGTACTCTTTTTTCCTATAAATCATGCACATTCTCACATATAGCTTCCTTTCAATATTTTTCATCTTTGCAGTCCTTAAAGTGAAAGTAAAGTTGCTCAGTTGTGTCTGACTCGTGGCGAACCCATGACTGTAGCCTTCCCGGCTTCTCCATCCATGTGATTTTCTAGGCAAGAATACTGGAGTGGGTTGCCATTTCCTTTTCCAGGAGATCTTCCCATCCCAGGGACTGAACTCTGGTCTCCCACATTGCAGGCAGACGCTTTACCATCTGAGCCACCAGGGAAGTATCTTGCAGTCATTAAAGCAGTCCAGAAAATATTTGATTCTTTCTCTCCTTCTGGACATTTCCCACCAGAAAGAATTTGTTATTGACCATGTGTCTGAAATTGGCCAGTTTAGTTCAGTTCAGCTCAGTCGCTCAGTCGTGTCTGACTCTTTGTGATCCCACAGACTGCAGCACGCCAGACCTCCCTGTCCATCACCAACTCCCAGAGCTTACTCAAACTCATGTCCCTTGAATCAGTGATGCCATCCAACCATCCCATCCTCTGTCATCCACTTCTCCTTCCACCGTCAATCTTTCCCAGCATCAGGGTCTTTTCCAATGAGTCAGTTCTTCGATCAAGTGGCCAAAGTATTGGAGTTTCAGCTATAGCATCAGTCCTTACAATGAATATTCAGGACTGATTTCCTTTAGGATTTACTTATTGGATCTCCTTGCAGTCCAAGGGACTCTCAAGAGTCTTCTCCAACACAACAGTTCAAAAGCATCAATTCTTCTGCACTCAGCTTTCTTTATAGCTCAACTCTCACATCCGTACATGATTACTGGAAAAACCATAGCTTTGATTAGATGGACCTTTGTTGGCTTAGTAATGTCTCTGCTTTTTAATATGTTGTCTAGGTTGGTCATAACTTTTCTTCCAAGGCATAAGTATCTTTTAACTTCATGGCTGCAGTTACCATCTGCAGTGATTTTGGAGACCCAAAAAATAAAGTCTCTAACTGTTTTTCCATCTATTTGCCATGAAGTGATGAGACCAGATGCCATGATCTTAGTTTTCTGAACATTGAGCTTTAAACCAACTTTTTCACTCTCCTCTTTCACTTTCATCAAGAGGCTCTTTAGTTCTTCTTCACTTTCTGCCATAAGCTTTAAACCAACTTTTTCACTCTCCTCTTTCACTTTCATCAAGAGGCTCTTTAGTTCTTCTTCACTTTCTGCCATAAGGTGTTATCTGCATATCTAAAATTATTGATATTTCTCCCAGCAATCTTGATTCCAGTTTGTGCTTCATCTAGCCCAGCATACTGTGCATATAAGTTCAATAAGCAGGGTGACAATATACAGCCTTGACATACTCTTTTCCCAATTTGAAACCAGTCTTTTGTTATATGTCAAGTTCTAACTGTTGCTTTCTGAACTACATACAGATTTCTCAAGAGGCAGGTCAGGTGGTCTGTGCAGCATATATATAGAAGAGATGGGTGTCAGGGTAAAGAACTTTAGAGTTAGCATGGAGACTATTCTTGTGGTCCAGTGCGTACCATTCCATTTGCAAGTCAGAGGATGCTGGTTTGATCCCCGGAAGGACTTCACTGGTAGCTCAACTGGTAAAGGATCCATTTGCAGGCAGTAGGCTCCAGTTCTATCCCTGAGTTTAGAAGATCCCCTGGAGAAGGAATAGACCAACACTCCAGTATTCTTGCCTAGAGAATTCTACGGACAAAGGAGTCGGGCTACAGTCCATGGGGTCACAGAGAGTTGGACATGACTGAAACAACTAGGCACAGCAGCGCAAGGAAGCCAAGATCCCACATGCGGGGGTCAACCAAACCTACACACAAGGACCCAATGAAGCCAAGTAAATAACTATCAAAAAAAAAAAAAGGGAGAGAGAGAGAGTCAGTTCATAGTATGCCATTTGCAAAGGATTCTTTTTTTTCAGTCTAAGTCCTGAAGAATAGAAAAGAGAATATGGAACTGAGAAACTTTCGACTTTTAATACACACAGCATGAGCGAAAAATAAACATTTCTTAGTTTAAGTCAATGATGCACTAATATTCTCTAAAGTATGGCGGCACTAGTGATAAAGAATTTGCAAGCCAGTGAAGGGGACTCAGGAGACACGGGCTTGATCTCTGGGTCAGGAAGATCCCCTGCAATAGAAAATGACCACACACTCCAGTATTTTTGCATGGAGAATATCATGGACTGAGGAGCCTGGCAGGCTACAGTCCATGGGGTCGCAAAGAGTCAAACATGAGTGAGCACACTCACATGCACTAGTATTATTTGTTGCCTTTGCATAACTTAGCTTATCCTGAATGATGCACTTAGTTACATCAGAGCATTTAAATCTTGCCCAGAAGTTTCTCAAAATCCTATAAGTCCCCATTCTTTTCTTGCCTTCTCTTCTATTATTCCTGTACTTTGTTCTATTTTTGAGACAAGAATATATAACCATCACTACTGCGAAGAAGGCTGAGCACTGAAGAATTGATGCTTTTGAACTGTGGTGTTGGAGAAGATTCTTGAGAGTCCCTTGGACTGCAAGGAGATTCAAACAGTCCATTCTGAAGAAGATCAGCCCTGGGATTTCTTTGGAAGGAATGATGCTGAAGCTGAAACTCCAGTACTTTGGCCACCTCATGCGAAGAGTTGACTCATTGGAAAAGACTTTGATGCTGAGAGGGATTGGGGGCAGGAGGAAAAGGGGATGACAGAAGATGAGATGGCTGGATGGCATCACTGACTCGATGGACGTGAGTCTGAGTGAAGTCCGGGATTTGGTGATGGACAGGGAGGCCTGGAATGCTGCAATTCATGGGGTCGCAAAGAGTCGAACATGACTGAGAGACTGAACTGAACTGAACTGAATCATGCATATAGAGAGTTAGACTATAAAAAAGGCTGAGCAGAGAAGAATTGATGCTTTTGAACTGTGGTATTGAAGAAGACTCTTTATGCTTTTGAACTGTGGTGTTGAAGAAGACTCTTGATAGTCCCTTGGACTGCAAGGAGGTCCAACCAGTCGATCCTAAAGGTCAATCCTGGGTGTTTATTGGAAGGACTGATACTGACGCTGAAACTCCAATGCTTTGTCCACCTGATGCAGAGAACTGACTCATTTGAAAAGACCCTGATGCTGGGAAAGATTGAAGGCAGGAGGAGAAGGGGATAGCAGAGGATGAGATAGTTGGACGGCATCACCAACTCAATGGAGATAGTAAACTCCAGGACCTGGTAATGACAGGGAGGCCTGGCATGCTACAGTCCATGGGGTCGCAAAGAGTTGGACAAAACTGAGCAACTGAACTGAACCATGCATATGAGCTGTGTTAATAACACACCAATGGATATTGTAGGGAATTTTACTTTTTTATTAATTAATTAATTATTTTTATTTCTTAATATTTTTTCAGACTTATCAAGGTATAGTTAATGCATCATTAACTACACATTATTAAAGTGCACACAATGTTTTAATATCTATATGTGTATATATGTGCCTTTGAAGCATCACCATCAACATAATGAACATCATTGTTATCTCCCAGAGCCTCCTTTTGCTCTTTAAAAATTTTTATTGAAATATAGTTGATTTATAGTGTGTTGGTTTGTTTCAAGTGTATAGCAAAGTAATTCAGTTATCTTTTTAGATACCTTTCCATTATGGGCTATTACAAGGTATCAAGTATAGCTCTCTGTGTCAGTAAATAGATTTATGAATCCCCATGAAAAAAATTGAGATAGTTCAAAAAATTACATCAAAATTTGAAGAAAGCTCTCCATGTTGATTTCTTTCCCTAATAAAAAAACACTAAATCATCACCTTTTAATGTCTATAAGGCTATATTTTTTCCAATTGAATATGTTTTTCTGCTTTAATAGATGGTTAAAGTAGCACCCATAACGTATGCTCATGCGTGCTCATCACTTCGGCTGTGTCCAGCTCTTTGTGATCCTATGGACTGTAGCCTGCCAGGCTCCTCTGCTCATGGGATTATCCAGGCAACGGTGCTGGAGTGGGTTGCCATGCCCTCCTCCAGGGGATCTTCCTGACCCAGGAATTAAATCTGTGTCTCCTGAATTGCAGGCAGATTCTTCACCACTGAGTCTCAGGGGAAGCCACAGTGTATGCAGAGTTTGAAAATACAGTATTCTTATTATAATACAGTCTATTTATATCAATTCATTATTTCAATAATACTCGCTGTGTGCCTTCTGCATTTCAAATATTTATGTAGGTTTCTGGAAATAAGACAGCAACCAAACTAGATACAGCCTCTGCCTTCATGGTACAGGCATTCCAGAACAAGTGGGACCTATGTCAAGTGATGCCACAAATTATAGCAGGAGAAGGGGAATAATAAGTCTCCATAGTAAAGCATGGTAGAAGGAGTAGAATAGATGTTTTATAAAATGATTTCAGGTAAAATTTCTCTGAATAGGTGACAGTTAAGTCAACTTTCACAGAAAAAAAAATATGGAAATTCTTAAATTTTGGAAAGGTACAAATGAACATATAAAATGAAATAAATTCAGAAAAGTCAAAAAATTAAACTTAACCATTCTTCAATTACTTTTAAAACATTTTGGGATTAACATCAAGGGGTTTAGGAAACATTTTGTAAATAATATTTGTAATTTTATAAAATTTGAACTTTTATAAATAATATATCATTGACAGTTTATTTTTCCATTTTTGGATACAACTTAGCAACGAAACCACCACCATCTTCAAGGTATTAGTCATTTTTACATTCACCTATTCATTGACTTCAGTTTCACTTTTCACTTTCATGCATTGGAGAAGGAAATGGCAACCCACTCTAGTGTTCTTGCCTGGAGAATCCCAGGGACGGGGGAGCCTGGTGGGCTGCCGTCTATTGGGTCGCACAGAGTCGGACACGACTGAAGCGACTTAGCAGCAATAATAATTTTATTTTTAAAAAGTCTGGAATGCATGCTAAACTATTAACACTGTATGCTTCTTGAAGGCAGAATGATGAGAAACTTTTGCATTGTGCTTTTTACATTTTTATATTACTGAATATTTTAAATCAGAGAACTCCTAAGGCTTGAAACTATTCTTCTGCAGGGTAATCAACAATGGCTCTACAGTATTCTATTATACAGCTAATTAGCTAAAACAAAATTTATTTTATTAAGCCACTGTTATTGGATATTTAATCTCTCCAGATTTTTGGTGAATAATTAGATTTTAATGATTTTCATGACAAATATATAATATACCAGCTACATTATAAGCCAATTAGACTTTCATGGACTAGCTTGGCAATATATAGCTTTGTATTCTATGGGAAAATTGTATTATGCATTCCAAACCATTTATATAAAGAGTAACATTAGAGCATAATCCATGTGCTAATTGTGTGCCTTCTCTACAGTTAAATAGTTTTGTAACTTGAGCTGCTCCTATGTGTTGCTAGACAGTATGGAAGCAATACGCATTCACACTGAAGTGGCCAGGTGACTTGGGCATCATATGAAGCAACAGGTGCCATTTTTCCTTAGAACAATTTATAGCACTAATAAAAAATTTGGACACTCAAACCATCTTCTGGGGGTGAAAGGGAGGGTTCAACTGAAAAAAAAACATATCAAATAAGTCCGTGATTGAGAAAACTATATGATATATGAGTCTCGAGGTAGTAGGCAGCATTCTGTGATAACTAGCCCTTCGCCTAGGCTCATTTGATGGCTCATCTTTGTGTTCAGACACATCTGGAACTATCGTCACACTGTGCTTATCACACTTCACTGAGACTTCACGGCTTCAGTGTCTCCCAGATATCTTCCAGCATCTTAAAATTGGCAGCCACATATTTTCTCTGTGAAAACACTGCATGTTAGCCCAGGATCCAGCTTATGTTGTCTCCTCAAGAAATGCTTATTGACCTGAAATAAGACTACTTGAGGAATGTCACGGGAGAGAGTACGAATACTGATGTTAGAATATTGTAGATACTTGCCCAAGCAAAAGCAAAATTTGGATAGAAAAAAGAAAGAAAGAAAGAATGGCATCACCAGGTCTGGAGAAATGCATTTTCTACACTCACATTGGAATTCCTTTCAGTAGACAGGACCACAGAGAAAGAGTGTTGGAATTATGCCTGCAACATTGAAAAAGAAATAAAGTGACCTTTTGTCTCTTCTAACAATATCTTCCTTTTCTCCATGAAGAATAGTCCTATCTAATATATCAGTCAGTATATTAACAGGAATGGAGGTTGAGCTGCTGCTGCTGCTACTAAGTCGCTTCAATCGTGTCCGACTCTGTGCTACCCCATAGCCGGTAGCACACCAGGTCCCCCCGTCCCTGGGATTCTCCAGCCAGGAACACTGGAGTGGGTTGCCAGTTCCTTCTCCAATGCATGAAAGTGAAAAGTGAAAGTGAAGCCGCTCATTTGTGTCCCACTCTTAGCGACCCCATGGACTGCCACCTACCAGGCTCCTCCGTCCATGGGATTTTTCCAGGCAAGAGTACTGGAGTGGGCTGCCACTGCCTTCTCCGAATGAAGGTTGAGAGGGTCTCTTAATTTTAACTTTGCCTTCCCAGCAGCCATTCTGTGCCCACCATTCATATGAACTGATTTTTCAGGTTTCTTTATCACCTTTAGTTTATCCAGATGTAAGTAGTAAGAATGGTGAAGGGGGATAAGGGAGAAAATGGCAGGTTTGGGGCACTAACAGTGAAATTTCTTTTATATTATGCCACCTATGGGCACCACAGCGCTTCCACATGGCTCAGTGGTGAAGAACGTGCCTGCCAGTGCAGGAGATGCAGGAGACAAGGGACTGATCGTTGGGTCGGGAAGATAGTCTGAAGTAGAAAATGGCAACCCAATCCAGCGTTCTTGCCTGGAATCCCGCATTCTTGCCTGGAAAATCCGATGGACAGAGGAGCCTAGCAGGCTATCCTCTATGTAGCCACAAAGAGTTGGACAAGACTGAGCATCTTAGCAAGGGACTTCCCTGGTGGCTCAGACAGTAAGGCACCTGTCTACAATGCAGGAGACCCGAGCATCTTAGCACACAAGGCACCATGAGATTAAAACTCTCAGATCTCGAGTTCCGTCAGGCAATCGCCAGTCCCCACGTCAATGGTCTGAACTGTGCCGCTGTGTTTGCACAGAGACCATGTTTCTCAAGGACTTTTGTTGTTCAGTTGCCAAGTCAAGCCTGATTCTTTGTGACCCCATGGACTGTAGTATGTCAGGCTCCTCTGTCCTCCACTATCTCCCAGAATTTGCTCAGATCCATGTCCACTGAGTCAGTGATGCTGTCTAACCATCTCATCCTCTGCTGTCCCTTTCTGCTTTTGCTTTCAGTCTTTTCAAGCATCTGAATCTAGATGACGCCCAGTGAACGACTGAACATGGTAGAGGCAAAAACATCCCTGGAAAATGAGAAATTCTTCCAAAAGACTTTGGCTTGATGACTCCCTGGTGAAAATTTTTGTGCTTTCCTTAGACTGCACAGCAGCTTAAGGGCGTTTCAATCCATCTTCTTTCCTTCCCTCTCTCTTTCATTCAGAGTAAGTTAAGTTCAGTCACTCAGTTATGTCCGACTCTGTGACCCCATGAATCACAGCACGCCAGGCCTCCCTGTCCATCACCAACTCCTGGACTTCACTCAGACTCATGTCCATCGAGTCAGTGATGCCATCCAGCCATCTCATCCTCGGTCGTTCCCTTTTCCTCCTGCCCCCAATCCCTCCCAGCATCAGAGTCTTTTCCAATGAATCAACTCTGCATGAGGTGGCCAAAGTACTGGAGTTTCAGCTTCAGCATCACTCCCGCCAAAGAAATCCAAGGGCTGATCTCCTTCCAAATGGACTGGTTGTATCTCCTTGAAGTCCAAGGGACTCTCAAGAGTCTTCTCCAACACCACAGTTCAAAAGCATCAGTTCTTCGGTGCTCAGCTTTCTTCACAGTCCAACTCTCACATCCATACTTGACCACTGAAAAAACCATAGCGTTGACTAGATGGACCTTTGTTGGCAAAGTAATGTCTCTGCTTTTGAAAATACTATCTAGGTTGGACATAACTTTCCTTCCAAGAAGTAAGCGTCTTTTAATTTCATGGCTGCAGTCACCATCTGCAGTGATTTTGGAGCCCCTCAAAAATAAATCTGACACTGTTTCTACTGTTTCCCCATCTATTTCCCATGAAGTGATAGGACCAGATGCCATGATCTTCGTTTTCTGAATGTTGAGCTTTAAACCGACTTCTTCACTCTCCACTGTCACTTTCATCAAGAGGTTTTTTAGTTCCTCTTCACTTTCTGCCATAAGGGTGGTGTCATCTGCATATCTGAGGTGATTGATATTTCTCCCGGCAATCTTGATTCAAGCTTATGCTTCTTCCAGCTCAGCGTTTCTCATGATGTACTCTGCATATAAGTTAAATAAGCAGGGTGACAATATACAGCCTTGATGTTCTCCTTTGCTTTTCGCCTCTCTTCTTTTCACAGCTATTTGTAAGGCCTCCCCAGACAGCCATTTTGCTTTTTTGCATTTCTTTTCCATGGGGATGGTCTTGATCCTTGTCTCCTGTACAATGTCATGAACCTCATTCCATAGTTCATCAGGCACTCTATCTATCAGATCTAGGCCCTTAAATCTATTCCTCACTTCCACTGTATAATCATAAGGGATTTGATTTAGGTCATACCTGAATGGTCTAGCAGTTTTACCTGCTTTCTTCAATTTAAGTCTGAATTTGGTAATAAGGAGTTCATGATCTGAGCCACAGTCAGCTCCTGGTCTTGTTTTTGTTGACTGTATAGAGCTTCTCCATCTTTGGCTGCATAGAATATAATCAATCTGATTTTGGTGCTTACCGTCTGGTGATGTCCATGTGTAGAGTCTTCTCTTGTGTTGTTGGAAGAGGGTGTTTGCTATTGGCAATAAGGAGTTCATGATCTAAGCCACAGTCAGCTCCTGGTCTTGTTTTTGTTGACTGTATAGAGCTTCTCCGTCTTTGGCTGCAAAGAATATAATCAATCTCATTTCGGTGTTGACCATCTGGTGATGTTCATGTGTAGAGTCTTCTCTTGTGTTGCTGGAAGAGGGTGTTTGCTATGACCAGTGCATTTTCTTGGCAAAACTCTATTAGTCTTTGCTCTGCCTCATTCTATATTCCAAGGCCAAATTTGCCTGTTACTCCAGGCGTTTCTTGACTTCAGGGTCAGACCTGCACAAAATCTTACGGCTCTTCCAGCCTTTCTGATTCTTTTGCCATTTCTCTTCACTGGCATTTCTCATAATAACATTCTTGTACACTTAGCCCTCTCTGGCAAAGACTCGAGTAATAAAATATTGCAGTGTGCTATAATCACTTGTATTTTACATCTCAATCTATATACTAATTATCCATCTATCCATCAGTCTATCTAGTTGTTTAAATGTATCCATTGACTAGATTGTAAATATCTTGACAATGCCTGGTTTATCATATGCAGCAATTATTCAAAGCTGTGTATTAGTTTTCTAGAGCTTCCTTAACAAAGTACTACAAACTGGGTGGCTTAAATCAGTAGACATGTACTCTATAGCTTTGGAGGCTTGATGTCTGAAATTCAGAAGTCAGCAGAGCCACAACCTCTCTGAAAGTTCAGAAAATTCTTCTTTGCCTTTTCCCAGTTTTGTTGGTTTCCAGCAATTTTTGGTGTTCCTTGACTTGAAGATGCCTCATTCTAATCTCTGCCTCTGTCTTCTCATGGCCTTCTCTCTCATGTCTCCTACCTCTATTTCTAAATTTCCCCTCTTTTATAAGGTCAATGGTCATTGGATTATGATCTACCCTAATCCACAGTAACCACGTTTTAGCTTGATTGTACAAGTAAAGTTCTTGTTTCCAAATAAGGTCATATTCACAAATACCACTAATTAGGGTTTGATTGTATCTTTGAGGGACACAATTCCATCCACTGTGTTGCGTGACTTGGTTTTACCACTATTGCTGATGTTGCTCCAACTGCTACAGCTGGTGCAGATTCCTCAAGAAATCTCTGCTACCCTGTTGCTAACAGCTTAGTTTCTCATTTGAGCCTGGTGACCCCAAGGTACCCCAAAATCAAGCCTAATCACTTTTAGTTTAGACTAAACCAACTCTATTCTATTCAAACACAGCATATATAGAAGTTTAGCATGTTAAACTGTTAAACAGTGTAACATGTAACATATTAAACATGTTAAACTGTGAGATTAATCTGTCCTTCCTGAACTCATCTGCTGTGAAATTCTATCTCTCTACTTCTGTGCTTGGTCTCTGCAAACATGAGGCACACAAGAAGACAGCTGGTCTGTTTTCATGATGCTCTCCTTTTGATGCTCCCATTTCTGAGTCTTATCAGTAGGGTTTAAAGATACTCAAGGTTTAAGGTACACAGGGATTCAGGAGGCTGGGGCAACAGGTTTTTATGGCTCACGGGCCACGTATAGTTGTATTCTAGGCATCAAGAATGATGACCTTTACTATAGGTCGTGTTAGTTCTGAGTCATGTCCAGCTCTTTGTGACACCATGGACAGTAGCTTGCCAGGATCCCCTGTCCATGGATTCTCCAGAAAAGAATACTAGAGTGTAGCCATTTCCTTCTCTAGGAGATCTTCCTGACCAAAGGATCAAACCCATATCTCTCACATTGCCAGCAGATTCTTTACCATCTGAGCCACTGGGGAAACCAAAAAGATTGATTAATGATGTGTGCTCAGTTGTGTCTGACTCTTTGCAACCCTATGGACTGTAGCCTGCCAAGTTCCTCTGTCCATGGAATTTTCCATGCAAGAATAATGGAGTTGGTTGCCATTTCCTCCTCCAGGGGATCTTCCTGACCCAGGGATCAAATCCCAGTCTCCTGCATCTCCTTGTGTGGCAGGCAGATTCTTTACCACTGAGCCACCTGGGAATCCCACATAATCTTTCTAATCCAAAACACTGTGATGCCTTTCCAAAGATTGAGACAACATGTACACATAAAGGTTATAAATGTTAAATTTACAAGGAGAAAAAAAAAAAGTTAATTCAATAATATTGGACTTTATACTTTAAAACATGTGTCAGTATCTTTATGTCTGTAATTGTATCATGGAGAAGCCTTCTGTCACATGAAAGGTATCATGCTAATTGATAAAATGCAAAGAGAAGAAAAACATATTAATTTTAAATTGCTGCTACATGACAGGCACTGATCTTGGTAGGTCTATCATGATTACTTCTCTATTCTTGATATTTCAACTATGTCTGGCGCATAGAAGCTGTCCAATAAAAAAAAAATGTGTTGAATGACTGACTGACATAGTGCTGTATAAAGACAGATGATAGCAACTGTGACAGCCTGGGGGAATCAGGAGAGACTGACTCTTTGAACTTGACCATGAAGCATTCATTTCGTCAGCAAAGGAATGTTAGAGGTCTGTGTGAGCACCCAGCCACTCAGCTGTGTCCCACTCTGTGACCCGCTTGACTGCAGCCCACCAATCGCCTCTATCCACGGGGTTTGAAAGGAAAGAATATTGAAGTGGTTTGCCATTTCTGATTCCAGGATACTAGAATCCTACTTTACGAGGAAGCAGATTTTCAGATTAAGGTGATTCATATATCAAACAGCATGAGAAGACTCTCATAAGAGCTAGGAGGACTTGCAGAGTAAACACCATTGAAATTCAGAAAATGAAAGGATCGCAGTAAGCTGGATTAATGAAGGAACGCTTACCTGGAACTGAGCGAGACCTCTCTCTCCCACCAATGAAGGAAGAAGGAATTTAAGCAGTGCAAAGATTAGACGCCCATACAGTAAGGGGCACAGAGGTTGGAGTGCATAATTTGACTGGAGTCAGCAGTGCCTCACTAAGCGTCCTGAGGCGCATGGTTTGTGTATTCGCATGTGGGAGGTATGCGACTAAAGTGGGAGGTATGGTTGAACTTCATCCTGAGTGGGCCCCGGAAGCCTGCAAGGGCCAGGTTCTCAAGGCGGTTCTCGATGCGCACCTGTTAGAAGTGCTCCTGAAACTCAGTCTCTTCCACGTTCACAAGGAATTCATTGTCCACCACCTTATTTAAAACTTAGTTTATCCCAACTCTATTAAGAAAGATGAAAGCTGGACTGAGCTTTACTCTTGACTCACTTGGGCTAGAATTTTTGAAAAAAAAATCAAATCAGTAATAATTTTATAAGACACTTTACTCTTTTAGACAAAGATTCATATATATAGATATGAGGACACAGAGATACATAGAGAGCTAGAGACGGAGCTCCCAAAGCACCATTTCTAAATGAACGCAGAGACTTCTAGCTAGGAAAGAAATGCTGAATTATGCAGTTACAGGGGCTTCCCTGGTGGCCCAGTGGTAAAGATTCCACCTGCCAATGCAGGAGACACGGGTTCGATCCCTTATCTAGGAAGATCCCACATGCTGCAGAGCTACTAAGCCCATGTGCCAAAGCTACTTAACCTGTGCTCCACAGCCTGGGCGCCACATCTCCTGACCCCTTGCACTGTGACTACCGAAGCCTGAGCGCCCTAGAGCCCATGTTCTGAAACAGGACAAGCCACGGCGACAAGAAGCCCTCTCACCACAACAGGAAAGGGGCATACAGCCTTCCTTTTACTTGCCTCTGGTTTATACATACTCATGTAAGCATAGAATACATATTCATATATACAATGTATGCTTTAAATATATAATAGGTATATATACACACATGTGATTTATATACTCTCTGTATTATGTATATGAGTGTGTATAAAATAGGAGAGAAAATGTGTATAAAAAAACAAGGGTATTCACAATTTATCAAAATGGATCACCTATGAAAATCTAAGCTGATCTGGTTTAAAATTAATATTTTTTTCCTTTTCTTTCTTCCCTTCTTTCTCTCTTAAGGTCCAAATATTTTGTTTAAATAGTTAAGAAAGAAAATGTTAAATTCCCATAAATCTAAATGCGAGGGGGAAGATAGCATAATACTTTATCTTCCAGGCCGAGAAATATGACTATCCTAGCATTATTCCGTGGGCTTGGCTTGTGTGCAACAGGCAAACAAGTTCCACATGTCTTTATTGCTCCATGTTCTGTCAAATATTTCTGGATTTCCTTATAAGCTGCTGAACTGGCTCAGTTGCTTGGGTATGCAAAATGGTTTTTGATTTCTCCACTGAGAGTCTTGGATTTAAACACCCAGGATGGCTTGAGTGCTGTGGATCTGTTATCTAGGTCGCTGACTAGCACATTGAGAAGTGGTGAAATGGCACGGCCTTTGGGAGAGTGTAAGTGTTCATGTCTCCTTTGGGCAGCAAACCCCCAGAGTCAGTGCACATCTCAGTGACATAGCAATTACATTCAGAGTGTTTTTTTAAGAAGAAGGATTAGAGAAATATAAATAAAGCCTTTGGTATTTTGCAGAGGAAGCATTATAAACAAGTAAGTTGGCAGTATCATGGTAGAAATCATATCTACACAAAAATTCTACATCAATTTTTCTTTCCAAAAATATATATCAAAAAAAGAATAGCATTCAGACTCACACTTTATTAAAACAATGAGGCACCATTGATTAGAGTTTATTAGCTCCTGAGAAGAAATTTTATTTCAAAATGTCTTTTGCTGTTGATAATAAAAATGTCAACAATATTAAAAGAGTAATCGTTATACAAGGCTTTCAGTGACTAATTAATTTCAAAAGACCAAACGTTTCTTTCTCCTGTTAGATAACCTAAGTAAGTACCTCATTGTCTGTCAAATTCTAAAAAGGTTGCTGGCAAGTTACTGTAGTTCTCCACCTGCCAATTAAATAAAAGTAACTTTTCAGTGTGGTGCAGTTTCTGTGGTCACAGGTTATCATACCTGAGGAAGGAACACATCTATGGTGTTTTCCACAGAACATTAATGTGTGCCCTATTTATAGAAGAAAATGAAGAACTATAAAGCAAGTGAGATGAGTCCTTGAGACATAAAAAGATTGAGTATTCCACTCTATTTGCTCAGGCAAGCCTCAGTTTTCTTAGGCAAAAGGTAGAATCTGAACTAAGTCCTCCGCTTTAATCTGTGTTTTGCTAGCATACAAATTGTTCAGAGTGTGAGAAAATGTTTAAAAATGACAGATTTGTTGTTGCTGGTTTCATCACTGTCATGTCCAACTCTTTGGGGACCCCGTGGACTGTAACCCACCAGGCTCCTCTGTCCATGGGATTTCCCAGACAAGAACACTGGAGTGGGTTGCCATTTCCTCTTCCAGGGGATCTTCCCAACCCAGGGATCGAGCTCACATCTCCTGCATCAGCAGGAGGATTCCTTACCACCAAGCCACGAGGGGAGCCCAGCCATGACAAGACCTGATTACTGCATCTCTGAGCACTCCGTTGCCCACCGGTCCCAACGTGTACTTTACCACTTTTCACATTCTCAACAAGAATTACTGTTCTCAACCAGAAGTGCTTATTGTCCTCATCTTATAGATGTGGAAACTGAGTCACAGATTAAGCTATTCCTGAACTGTGGAAGAGTTCAAACCCAGTTCTTTCTAGTGCCAAAAACAATACTTTTCTTTTTGGCACGCTATGCAACCAGGGAGCGTAAATAGTAGTGAAAAGTGAATCAATCAGTTCAGTTCAGTCGCTCAGTCTTGTCCGCCTTTTTGCAACCCCATGGACTGCAGCACGCCAGGCTTCCCTGTCCATTACCAACTTCCAGAGTCCACCCAAACTCATGTCCATTGAGTCGGTGATGCCATCCAACCATCTCATCTTCTGTCGTCCCCTTCTCCCACCTTCAATCTTTCCCAGCCTCAGGGTCTTTTCAAATGAGTCGATTCTTTGCATCATGTGGCCAAAGTATTGGAGTTTCAGCTTCAGCATCAGTCCTCCAATGAATATTCAGGATTGATTTCCTTTAGGATGGACTAGTTGGATCTCTTTGCAGTCCAAGGGGCTCTCAATAGTCTCCTCCAACACCACAGTTCAAAAGCATCACTAATAATATGGCTAGAATATTCTCTCTGAAGCCAAGCTGTGTTAATCTGGACTAGGTTGACCAAATGTAATTATTTGAGAGTCAAATAATCACTAAAGCAAACAGTGATGACAGAAATAGTAGAAGAATTTTCCATGGTTTAAGCATTTTGTTCTTTGAAAGGGAACACATGAAAAAAAAAATTCATTATTTAACTTGGCCAGAATAAGTAAGTCATTAGTCCAATGGTATGAAAATCTCACTTTTGAACTCTCAAATTTTTAATTTAAAAATTCAACTTTTGTTTTGTTTTGTTTTTTAATATCATCATGATAATATTTAAATAATTGTTGACTTTTTAAAATGTGATTTGTGAAGTATCTTTCTCAATAAAATGATACAGTGGGGCATAACCAAACGTATGCCAAACTGATTTTAACCCTGAAAAGAGCTAGGTTTAAATTCTTTCTTAAATGACTTGTGACTTAATTTGTGACTCAGTGTCCTCAACCATAAGATGGGAACAATGCCATTCATCTGATATTCTAGGAAGACAAAGAAGTTAGTCATAGACAAAGATCTTAAATTTTATTTTAGTATATGTGCTTTTTCTGTATGATGCTAAATCCATATCATCATATTGTATATATCTAATCAGGACCCAAATTGTTCCATTCACTCAACTTCTGACTATTTTGCTGACAATTTAGCTTATACTAGCCTCACATTAGGGCAGGAAGAAAAATACGCCCTTCCTTGAGAAACTCCTGCGATGTTACAAAAACATGGACAGGGCAGAAGTTGTAAGTTAACTCTGAAAGTGTGCTGATAAACTTTGAATTATTTATCTTTGAAATTCAAAACATGTGTGCATAGCTGCTTGTTGGACAACTGCTCTAAATCTTCAGTCCAGCATCACTGAGCACTGCCCTTGGTGATTCAGAGAAATTAAAAGGTAAGGTTTCTGCTTACTGGAAATAAGTCATGAACTGGCTTTGCATGTCTCTATTTTGGTCTGGCATACACATTTACTGGAAGGTCTGATAGTAACCTCTGAAGAAATTCAGAATAAGGAAATAATGTGATATTATTATTTCCATTTCAGAAATTGGTCTAAATGGCATGATAATGATAACTTGTTGAAGCCATTAGTGTATGTGAGTGTCTGTGTGTGTGTGCACATGATTACAGCCACACTATATTCATCAGTATGTGATGCATTAGTATATGTTTCAAGGATACACACATGAATACATTTCTGAATGCCATGATTATATCTATATGAGGAGAAAACAAAAAAGCACCTAACCTTTTGAAAATTTGGACAAATTAGAAGCTAGATATGGTTTAAACTTTTAAATAGAAGTTATTTTACTTGTTTCAGTTTTGATTTGTTCATTTAGCCACTAGGTCACATCTAACCCTTTTGTGACCCCATGAACTATAGCTCTCCAAGCTCTTCTGTCCATGGGACTTCCCAGCAAGATTACTGGAGTGGGTTGCATTTCCTTCTCCAGGGGATCTTCCAGACCCAGAGACTGAACTTGTGTCTCGTGTCTCCTGCGTTGGCAGGCGGATTCTTTACCGTTGAGCCACCAGGGATGCTCCCTTCCGTTTTGATATTGGGGTTAAATAATTCCATACTCAGGCTTCCCTGGTGGCTCAGGCAGTAAGGAATCCACCTGCCAGGCAGTTCTGTACTCAGACAGAATCATGAACATAGTTATATTCAAGGATCTTTCTGATACTTAATGGCCCCTTGGTCCCTATCATCCACCAATTAGACTATAAGAAGAGTCAAGTGTGGAAAGTCTCTTAACATATAAAATGCTATTTCCCTGACTTCTTAGGCTTATTTGGCATAAACTGAAATTTTGCCCATCACAGAAATAAAAATGTCTCGAAAGGTCCACTCTCATAGATCTTTAAGTTTCTAAAATAATTGCATCCTTTTGTTGTGTTTCCAGGAAAAGCTAAGCATTACACTTATGATCTTTGGTTTCTTTGAGCTCTTGGACCTTTAGAAGTGAACATGCTTGGACAGGAATAATCAACAAGCCATGGCAGAGAAAAAAAGAGCAGGACAAGATGAGAAGGCCTTTTCTTTATACGCTCACATCCCAACCATTGTCCTCTGTGATCTTTCATCTGCGTTTCAACCGTGGGACGACTGCTGATAAATTCTACCAGAGTCCTCTACTTGGATAGCCAGTTCCAGAGAAAATCCAGGTTGTTAAAATATCCTACAGAAGTCCATCCACAGTTGGATTTCATGAATTTTATTACAGATTTCTAAGTATCTTTTCTGAACAAGCAATATCATATGGGTCACTTATCAAAATGAGTTTTCAGGTATGGGAAAAAGTGAGTGAAAGTCGTTCAGTAGTGTCTGATTCTTTGTGACCCCTAGGACTACACAGTCCCTGGAATTCTCCAGGTCAGAACACTGCAGTGGGTAGCCTATCCCTTTTCCAGGATCTTCCCAACCCAGGAATCAAACTGGTGTCTCCTGCATTGCGGGTGGATTCTATACCAGCTTTCCCTGGTATATCAACCAGGGAAAGTCAGTCACAGTAGGAAAAGGAAAGAAGGCCTAGACCGAAGATTCAATCTTATGTTTACCACAAAAATCAAGATCTATCTAATAGTTCTTTCCTCCATTTCTGTGAATGTCCCATATTTTACTCCTGATTCCCATGCAGGAAGGGCAGCCACCATTTTCGAGTATCTATTTGCAACATATACTATGATTATGCATGCTACTAGCAATGTGATTTTGTAATCTTCAGATGCAAAAAAAGTGAGACTAAAGTTCATAAGAGAATGGCTTGAAGTCAGCTTATTTGACGTTGGGGTCTACGCCTTTCCCTAAACAGCAGTTATTCCTTACTATGTTAGAGTATCAGCCCAATGTAGGACTCAGAAATGATTCCTTCTGCTTTAGAGAAGACAATCTAAAGAAGTGTGTATTGACAAAGAAATGGGATTCTCAAAGTCAGATAGCTAAACATCAATATATGATTTCCTATTCCTCTGTCTAGTTAACTCTGAATTTTAACTCAATTTCAGAATTCAGAACACGTTCATCTTTAAATTTTCTGATCTCTTGAATCAAGATTGCTGGGAGAAATATCAACAACCTCAGAAATGAAGAAGACACTGCCCTATGGCAGAAGAAGAGGAACTTAAGAGCTTCTTGATGAAAATGGAAAAGCAGAGTGAAAAATGTGGCTTAAAACTTGAAATTCAAAAAACTAAGATCATGGCATCCAGTCCATCACTTCATGGCCAATAGATGGGGAAGCAGTGGAAAGAGTGACAGATTTTATTTTCTTAGATTCCAAAATCACTGCAGATGATGACTGCAGCTATGAAATTAAAAGACACTTGCTCCTTGGAAGAAAAGCTATGACCAACCTAGACAGCATATTAAAAAACAGAGACATTACCTTACCAACAAAGGTCCATATAGTCAAAGCTATGGTTTTTCCAGCAGTAGTCACATATGGATATGAGAGTTGGATCGTGAAGAAAGCTGAGCACCAAAGAATCGATGCCTTTGAACTGTGGTGTTGGCAAAGACTCATGAGAGTCTCTTGAACTGCAAGGAGATCCAGCAAGTCCACCCTAAAGGAAATCAGTCCTGGATATTCATTGAAAGCACTGATGCTGTAGCTGAAGCTCCAATACTTTGGCCAATCGATCCCTGGGAAAAGCACTGATGCTGGGAAAGATTGAAGGCAGGTGGAGAAGGAGACAACAGAGGATAAGATGGCTGGATGGCATCACCGACTTGATGGACATGAGTTTGTGCAAGCTCCAGGAGTTGGTGATGGACAGGGACGCCTGGCGTGCTGCAGTCCATGAAGTCACAAAGAGTCACACATGACTGAATGACTGAACTGACTGAAGAGCTCCTGTAGCCTGTGATAAACACTCTAGGAGTAATTGTCTGTAAAGTTAGGAGGCCTTTATTTAATGCCCTTTACAAATCCTGCCCCCCCCACCCAGTTCTCACAAAGGGAATGTAATATGCATACACTACAGACAATCAATATTATTTATGTAACATGTTATAAAAGCATTTATGATAACTTTGTGTAATTTTATTGCTATTTAACAAGGGATACATTTAGGAAAAATAGTTTCTTATAATGGCTCACTGCTGATATCTAGTGAGGTCTTAGATGTGTCATATACATTTTCAAGCCCTCAGTGTTCTTGCCAGGGGAATGGAAACTGTAGTAGATGCCTCATCTCCATTCCCAGCTCTAGCCTTATTTGTCCATTTGACTCTCATTTGATAATCTCCCATTTGATTCTTTTCATAAACAGATGAGGGAAAATCAAATGCTTTCCAGGAAGTTCATCATATGTTAGCACAATCTCCAGGGCCATGTTCATCAAATTCAGGGTGCTATGTGAATGCCTGACCATGGAAAAGTCAGTTGACAATTTGTGTGTTTCCATTTTCACCTACATAAAGTGGGTATGGCAACATCTTTTGTTTGTAGTGTAGGAATTAAATGAAATAAGGAAATTTAAAAATCCCCTAGAGGAAGAAATAGCAACCCACTCCAGTATTCTCGTCTGAAAAATCCCATGGACAGAGGAGCCTGGCAGACTACAGTCCATGGGGTCTCAGACTCAGACGCAGCTGAGCATACACACACGTCATATGAACCCCAAACCTTAAAATTTGTTTATTTCTTAGTTATTTTAATGGTTAAAAAAAAGACTGAAGAAATTTAAGACTGTCTTTCTTTATCCATATGTATTAGTTTACTGCTGATTCTTTATTTCATGGCTATAATCATTTACATGGTGCTTCTTAACTTTCCCATGACTCACCTATTTTTTCTAAACTTTGATGTAAAGATTTCTCATTTTTTTTTTTTTAGTTATTTGCTATTTTACGTATGTTATCCTCTTTCTAGACAATTAATCAGCATGAACTGCTGCTGCTGCTGCTAAGTCACTTCAGTCGTGTCCAACTCTGTGCGACCCCATAGACAGCAGCCCACCAGGCTCCCCTGTCCCTGGGATTCTCCAGGCAAGAACACTGGAGTGGGTTGCCATTTCCTCCTCCAATGCATGAAAGTGAAAAGTGAAAGTGAAGTTGTTCAGTCGTGTCTGACTCTTAGCGACCCCATTGACTGCAGCCCACCAGGCTCCTCCATCCATGGGATTTTCCAGGCAAGGGTACTGGAGTGGGGTGCCATTGCCTTCTCCGAATCAACATGAACTAACCCTCACCAAAACATCTATGCTATTTTCCCTTGGGTTTCTTGATGGTTGTTGCTCTTGTCTGTAAATTCTGCAGAAAGATTGTTTTCCAAGATTCTGTATCCATAGCAACAATAATCAAATTCTCTTCTTAAATTGGAAGAATATCACTATGCATAGCTTATGCATCTGTAAATATTGGCTTTATTCTATCTTTCCATTTATTTCTAATTTTGTAACAAAACGTTTGGCAAATAGTTTGATCTGTAGGTGGTTTACTATTGGTAAAATGACGGTAAAAAATTCAAAACCATCCTGTAATTTGTCTTTTGCACTTTGAATGAGAGCTTTGCCATATGCTTTCAAAAAGAATCTTCTAATCTAGTTTATAATTACTTGCAATGTTCACAGAGTAATGAGTTGACATTCTCATCTCTTTCTAGTAGAACACTAAGAATTAAAGCCAACCAATCTGCTTCCTTAGTCAGCACCTTTACTGCAAACTAACACCCTAAGAAAGGTTTTGCCCGTGGTTCTATCAAAACTTTTTTTATTATGTAATACAGTCAGTGATTCTCCATGGAATTCAATAAAACATTCCCAAGTTAAAGTCCACTTGCCATTTTCCTTCAATAACTACTCCACTCCTCCATACACCAACCTCCATAATTATCTCTCCAACCCCCAAAATAATCAAGTATAAATATTTAGTATTATCTATTTTCCTGAAGTGACTGAATCATTTTCTCCTCCAGGCAATAAAACAAAATTATAATTGGTATTTTCCATAACAGGTGATTGAGAAGTGATAATCGTCATAGGCGTTTTTGTTGGTTTTGTCTCTAAAAGGTCAACAGATCATATTTATATACTTCATTTCCATTTTCATCAGAATATTTACTGTTGAATGATTGTAGTCCAAATTCTGCTTTTTCTTATTCCTTCATTCCTGTCTTTCTTCTTCCTGCTTTCCATTTCTAATTCTTATTTTCCCTTTCTTTCTTTTTCTCCTGTGGCTCTCTTCTTACATTTCCATTTTCATCAGAATATTTACTGTTGAATGATTGTAGTCCAAATTCTGCTTTTTCTTATTCCTTCATTCCTGTCTTTCTTCTTCCTGCTTTCCATTTCTAATTCTTATTTTCCCTTTCTTTCTTTTTCTCCTGTGGCTCTCTTCTTTCATTGTTCCTCTTTCTCTTCTGTTAATAACTTTATTTTCTTTGTTTCTTGTGAGGATATGTGCTGTGTGTGTGTGAATGTGTTTGCATTTTGATCACAGCAACATAAACACAAAGATTTTCTAAATTAAAATAAATTAAGCATAAAGTAGTGAACTGACTCTTTTTGTCAAAGCATATTGTGTACTTTGTACTATGTAAAAATTTTTCCATTTGTATTATTACCAAATGTCTTAAATTCAAGTGCTTATCCTTCAGACTACATTTGCAACAGACTAAACTGGCGTGTATGGGGGTGGGATTGGAATGAATTATATGTAAAGGGGATTAAGCATTTGTCAAACAGCCAAAAAACTCATATAATCTCTCCTGAACTATGGTTGGAGATTTCTTTTTTTATTCCAAATTAACTCTCATTAACTTCATGGGAAATAGATGGGGAAACAGTGGAAACAGTGCCAGACTTTATTTTTTTGGGCTCCAAAATCACTGCTGTAAAAAAAAAAAAAAAAAAAAAACTCAAGGAAATTCCAAAGTACCCACTTATCCTCTTCTCTTTCTGGAAGAGGATTAACAGTCTGAAGGAAGTAAATGAAATTTAGTCAGCTCCATAAAAGAACATAACTTGAATTTTGTTCTCAGGGCATAACATCACAAAAGCAAGGATTATTGTCTAATCTCACCAGCTTTCTTTAAAGACGCATCTTAAAGAATTTCCACTTTCACTAAATTGTTATAAAAGGTGTTTCCACCTGCAGAACCTCCTTACTCCTATTATAAATCACCTAGAACTGGGCATTGCCTGGGCCTAACAGAATAGTTTAAGCAGCAAAGCCAGACATTTCTTACCCGATTTCCTGAAAACTCAGACTTCACTAAGGTTTGGCTTTCTTTCCTTCCAGCCTGGTGAAGTTCCAAAAACTTTTAGATTTATATCACTCATTGAAGACAAAGTATCAGCATATCAGATTTTTCTTCTCTAGAGAAGAATGATTTCTAATTAGGGGCTTTGCAACTGTAAACCACTTGGAAAATATTTAGGCCAACTCCTACATTTGGCATTTTTCCTTCTGTTGAGATTAGGCTTCCTCACTTTAGGTGAATAAACTATCTCTGCTCATGAGTGAAGGCTCTCCTCCAAGGTCTGGGACTTCGAACTCCCCTCACTATAAAATGTGAGCCCAGTCAAGCTCTTCCCAGGAATGCTTTGCTATCTTGATCAAATTTTCTCATATGTGTTAGGATTGTCAACAGAGATATATATCTCAATTCTGACTCTCCACATGTATCCGTCTTATCTAGAAATATGCACAAGACTAATAGTTTATCCACATCTGTGGTTTAATATTTTTCTTTAAAAAGTCAATGGTATGTATAGATGGAGAAAATGTTTTATAGTTTTAGGGGGGAGATAATGATAATTATAGCTGACATTTATTGATCACTCGCCCTGTGTCCGTCACTCTATTAGGTGCTATACCAGTTTACTTTAATCTGAATCCACTTAACAGATCTCTTGGGGCTTCCCAGGTGGTGCTAGTGGTTAAGAACCTGCCTACCAATGTAGGAGACATAAGAGACCCAGGTTTGATCCTTGGGTTGGGAAGATGTTCTGGAGGAGGGCTTGGTGATCCACTCCAATATTTTCACCTGGAGAATCTCGTGGACAGAGGAACTTGGAAGGCTACAGTCTTTAGGATGGCACAGAGTCAGACACAGCTGAAGCAACTCAGTAAAACAGACCTTTAAATTAGGTGTCATCCTTCTCATTTTCTAGAAGGGAAAACTTAGATTTAGAAAGTTGAGGGAATTACTTCCAAGTTTTCCAGCAAAAGAAAACTAGAATTAGAATTCAAATGCAAATTATTGGGTCAGAAGGTTTGACCTTAACAATTTCATCACATTCCCTTCCAAAGACTGAATTGTAAATGTAGTTGCTTTGCAATATCTGAGATTATGTGGATTCAACCTTAGTCAACCTGAAAGAAAAAGAAAAGATAAAAGAGAGAAAACGTAGAGTAATTTTAAAAAACATTGTCCTCACTGACACTGAACTCATTTAAGAGGCCAAAAGTAGCTATTGAAGGAAAATGGGAAGTGGACTTTAACTTGGGAATGTTTTATTGAATTCCATGGAAAATCACTGACTGTATTCCATAATAAAAAAATACGACACTATCACTTTATATGATAAGGCAATATCAGTACACAAAATATTTCAAATTATTTTAGGAATATCTGACAAAAATATGTAAGGCTTACAATTATCTCATTGTTTTCTGCAAAATGCATGGTGAGACAGACATGCCATGAGAAACTATCTCCTCCTTTACTTAGAAATATGAAAAAAATTTCAAGATAGCATGGAAAAGAATCTATTTTAAAAAAGTTATCTTCAAGGAACCACTTACATGATTAGAAGCATGAAGTGTCAAAGTATAATTCTGAACCATAATTTTTCTGGGTGAGTGGTGAGGAATTTCCACATTCCTCTCTTAAATAGAAAAGAATACCCAAGAAATGATAGAAATGTTCTTAGTTTTTTTGCTCTCTTTACAATTTTTGTCTCTACTTTGAACTTTTCCATTCCGTGAAAACTTTAAGATCCATTAAAAAGTAACTGATATTATGAGCACTTAGCAGTTATAAAAAGTGAAATTATCTCATTTAACAGTTTACTCGGGTGTTCCTAGTTGGTGGACAGCATTTTTTTTCTTTCTATGCTTCCTGGAGCCACTTCAATTTGCTGTTTTTGTTGTGATAGTGTCAGGCGCACAGCATACATACGCAGGTATGCATTCATATGCATGTACACCTCAGGAAGGAAGAGTTTCAGTTAGCTTATATGAATAAACTCCTATGATTTTTATGATGCAAATATATCCCCACAATTCCTTTGTGAATATAGTTCAAATTTTAGCTCTTAATTATACTTGAAAAGTGAAAGTGTTAGTCACTAGTGACCCTCATTGGACTGTAGCCTGCCAAGCTCCTTTGTCCATGGAATTATGCATTCATACCATGGTAGCTGCATTATTACTCTCAAATATCTACATATTAATAACCACTGATAAATATCTAATGTGTTTTAAAAAAAGGTAAGTTGAGGCATTGTCAGAATTATCAAACTTAAAATCAATTTTCACTTCTCTGGCAACATGGCTGTCAATTTCTTTTTTGTCTCAAGGGTATTTGGTTTGCCTGAAAGATCCAAGATTCTGCCTACCTCACCTCTTCTTAATCATTCTATGGTGATGATGGGAATAGGAGAGAGAAGGTATTCATGACAGCCACAACTCTTTGTCATACACTGTAAAAGATAAAATGAAGATTAGCAATTGACTATCAGGACCAATGTAAAATAATACAGAATATCTATTAACACTAAAGAGCCCTTTGCAAAAAGTGTGGGGATTCTGTTTGCATATAAGAATTTCAGGTAGCTAAATTTCATTAAAGGACAGTGAGTTACACATTTCATCACACTCAGAAATCTTGCAAGTTTTAATTTCATAATTTAGGAGGATACCAGTAAAGTGTTTTAAATGGTATAAAATAAATATCTATTCTCTGTGTCATTTCCTTATATGATATGAAAAGGGACTTTTAAATTTTTTTTGCCAGTTAAATTCATCCAGCCAACCTCAGGCTGCATTTTCTGAAGCATGGAAATTTCAGGAATATGAATCATTGACATCTAGTAAGCAATATGCCTTTGACTGTGTGGATCACAATAAACTGTGGAAAATTATGAAAGAGATGGGAATACCAGACCACCTGACCTGCCTCTTGAGAAACCTATATGCAGGTCAGGAAGCAACAGTTAGAACTGGACATGAAACAACAGACTGGTTCCAAATAGGAAAAGGAGTACGTCAAGGCTGTATACTGTCACCCTGCTTATTTAACTTATATACAGAGTACATCATGAGAAACGCTGGACTGGAAGAAACACAAGCTGGAATCAAGATTGCTGGGAGAAATATCAATAACCTCAGATATGCAGAGGTTATGGCAGAAAGCGAAGAGGAGCTAAAAAACCTCTTGATGAAAGTGAAAGAGGAGAGCGAAAAAGTTGGCTTAAAGCTCAACATTCAGAAAACAAAGATCATGGCATCTGGTCCCATCACTTCATGGAAATAGATGGGGAAACAGTGGAAACAGTGTCAGACTTTGTTTTTTGGGGCTTCAAAATCACTGCAAATGGTGATTGCAGCTATGAAATTAAAAGATGCTTACTCCTTGGAAGGAAAGTTATGACCAACCTAGATAACATATTCAAAAGCAGACATTACTTTGCCAACCAAGGTCCATCTAGTCAAGGCTATGGCTTTTCCTGTGGTCATGTATGGATGTGAGAGCTGGACTGTGAAGAAAGCTGAGTGCTAAAGAATTGATGCTTTGAACTGTGGTGTTGGAGAAGACTCTTGAGAGTCCCTTGGACTTCAAGGAGATCCAACCAGTCCATTGTAAAGGAAATTAGCCCTGGGTGTTCTTTGGAAGGAATGATGCTAAAGCTGAAACTCCAGTACTTTGGCCACCTTGTGCAAAAAGTTGACTCGTTGCAAAAGACCCTGATGCTGGAAGGGATTGAGGGCAGGAGGAAAAGGGGATGACAGACAATGAGATGGCTAGATGGCATCACCAACTCAATGGACATGAGTTTTAGTGAACTCTGGAAGTTGGTGATGGACAGGGAGGCTTGGCATGCTGTTATTCATGGGGTCGCAAATAGTTGGACATGAATGAGCGACTGAACTGAACTGAACTGAACTAAAGCAATATGAAGACATTGGATTTCATGGAGAGTTTTAAAAAGACAAGCGAAAAAGGGAAAAAGAAATTGAAAAATATTTATGTTTTTCTAGGTAATATATGTTAACACAACCCTTGTCTCTTTTCACTGCAATAATTACTGAAAAAAAATAGAGAAACTTATCAACTCAAATCCGAGTTCCTTATGAAAAGCAGAAAATTCAACCAGTCTATACATTGGATAAGACCCTGATGCTGGGAAAGACTGAGGACAAAAGGAGAAGGGGGACACAAAGGATGAAATGGCTGGATGGCATCAGTGACTCAGTGGACATGAGCTTGAGCAAACTCAGGGAGACAGTGAAGGACAGGCAGGCCTGGCGTGCTGCAGTCCATGGGGTCACAATGAGTCAGACACAACTTAGCGACTGAACAACAACTTTAATCAGATTCTGACACAGGACTCTTTCTCCTCCAAACTGCTTTTTAAAAAATAATCCTTAGAATGCAGATGCTACCAATTAACATTACTAATAACAAAATAAGAACAGCACAAAACACTGTATTATCATGACTGACTGAATTTTGACTTATAAATTCAATCAAAAATACTGATTAGTATCCTCAAATCAGTAAACCAGGATTAATTTGTATTCTTTTTATACCTTATGTAAGTGTGATTGACTCAAATGCTCTTATTCACAGGAAAAAGTTATATGGATGATCATTACTAGAAATTGGATTTAAAGAATAACTCTATTTCTGTTAATAAATAGAAAGGTAAGTTTAAACATCAAGCTGATAACATTCATGAGGCATGTTGACAATGAATATATTATGAATAATTATGGCCCTTTTATTAATCAGTAAAGTGAAGGAGCATGAGTAATGCCTGTTTTCAAAGAAAAGAATTAGATTCAGTTCTGGGAACATGAGGATTGCCACTGAATATAGTCCAAAATTTTATATATTAAGATTTTTCTAAAAAAGAAAGGAAGAAGGGAAGAAAGAAAAAAAGAAAGAAAAAGATCCCCTGAACAAATGTTTCTGTCTACTTTTTGTTTTATGTACTAGTTCTTTCAAATATCAAGGTTATGGCTTTCTTTCTCCAATATTTATGGAAAATGCGTACAGTTCTAGCTGCAAAGCTGTAAAGATTTGAAAACATAATATAAAACTTTCCAGGTTTCTGTACCACTAAGACACAGACACAAAGAGTTCAACTTGTTAGAGTAGCAAGTTCTGCAGTGTTGAGAGTTAGAATACATCTGCATTGGTCTAATGAAAGATAAATAAAAGAGATATACCATGTAATTTTCCAAACACTAGGGATAAAATAAGATACTGACATTCCCAGAACAGGCAAAACAGAATTTCAGTCCTAAAGTTTATTAGGTATCTGTCCTAGCAGTTGGAATCTTTTGGAATGATGAAAATATACTTTAGCAGATAACCTGGAGGAAAGTAACTTTTTATCTCATAAAGCATTTTAAGAGTTTAATTAGAGAAATAGATGTCAGAGGGAGGCTCTGATTGGCAGTGTCTTTTCCTCTATGGACTTTTTGCACCAGAAACTAAGAAGTTTATTTCTGTGGACTGTTCATCGTACTTGATGACAATTTAAAGATTTAAATTTTTTCCTACTTTTTCCAATCCAGCTTGAGAAAATTTAATCAAATTTCTTTGCTCATCCAGGCACAACTATAAATAGGAAAAATATAAATACCATCTCATTTTTAAATTTTTCCCAGGTGAAATAGTTGATTTTTTTTCCAGTACTCATGCACAAATGTGAGAGTTGGACCATAAAAAGGCTGAGCGCCAAAGAATTGACGCTTTCAAGTGGTGGTGCTGGAGAAGACTCTTGAGAATCCCTTGGATGGCAAAGAGATCAAGCCAGTCAATCCTAAAGGAAATCAATCCTGAATATGCATTGGAAGGACTGATACTAAAGCTGAAGCTCCTTACTTTGGCCACCTGATGTGAAGAACTGACTCATTGGAAAAGACCCTGATGCTGGGAAAGATAGAAGGCAGGGGGAGGAGGGGACGACAGAGGACGAGATGGTTGGATGGCATCACTGACTCAATGGACATGAGTTTGAGCAAGCTCCAGGAGACAGTGAAGGACAGAGAAGCCTGGCGTGTTGCAGTCCATGGGGTTGCAAAGAGTTGGACACGATTTAGCAACTGAATAACAAGAATTGTGGCATTACAACATGAAGCTTCTCCTCCATTGATATGAAAGTTTTAGCAAGTAACTAGTTATCAGAAGATTAAGTGAACCTGGTTCAATAGGAAATGTGATGTCAAGATTAAAATCTAACACCTATGTTTCAGTATCTTCGAAATTGGTAAACTCTTTTTAGATGTTCCTTAAATAATAAAAACACAAGCATGCTTTTCACAGAGCACTTTTCGTTCATATTCCCCCTGTAGAAAATAAATTGTTACCAGTATTGTTCTGCATTATTTCCTAACAGACAATCTAAATCACCAAAATAGTGTTCTTGAAAGAACCGTGTGATGTCCAGAGAGACTTATGAAGCTCTCTGTCTGATTTAAGCACTCTTGGGTAATAAGAATATGAATAAAACTACTAAAATCTTTGTGTTTCAGTTTGAATATCCAAACTCATGAATTTCAAGTGATATGAAACTGGCCCAAATAACACGATGGCTGGTAAATGGAACTCTCATCCACCCTTGGAAGTAAAATAACGCTTTTGCATGTTCCTTAAAAAAAAAAAAAACACTGCTATTAAAAAAAAAGAAGCAGAAAAATATGACCAAAAAAACCCTCATTTTTACTCATAATAAACAACTCTAATGGATGTTTGTATTTAATCCTAACTACCTGTGTACTTTATTATATTTTAATCCTAAGAAACACCATCTTAAACAGAGAAGCAGACACAGGAACATGGAAAGAACACTTCAACCTGTGTTAATAGCTGATAACCACTGTTGTTTTCCATTCATTTGATGGTGTGTATGTTGTACAACAATTTGAAATAATGAGCAAAGTTTAATTCAGTGTCAGTCATATTGATCTATCTATAGAGAAGTCAAATTTAATGTTCTTTGTGGCTATAATTATGTTCATTTAAGAAAGAAAAGCACTGACATCTGGCCAATAAACATTAAACAGGTAAGTTATAGGCGTCTAATCAACACCAACCTCAGGTTATCATAAATAAAATGAAGGATTATTAAATCAACATCTCTGCTCATTATTTGGCATGTTAATGGTATGTTATATTTTTGAGACTGGAGAGGAATACTCTCAATGTGAAAAAGGGATGAGGCAAAACTAAATAACAGAGAAGGAAATTTGGAATCAGAAGGGATCGTTAACCCCCGGGATTTACTTGATAAATCAGTAACCATCTATTCATTCACTCTGCCACTTTATCCCCCTACTTTGAAATATGCTGAGAGAACTTTTTACTAGGAAAAATATATTTAAAAAAATTTTTTCCCATTGAGCATAGTGTAAAAGAGAGAATTGCTAAGTCATTATGACATTTTAGTTGCAAGGTCTACGTTCTGGAGTATACAATTTTATTTTTGGGAATTTTTTTCTCTGTATTTCTTTCTCCCTAGAGCCAACAAAAAGAGGGCTTAGACAGAGTGAATGAATAAATCAGTGTTTAAGGAAGGCATTTACATACACACACAAAATTATTATTATAGAAATTATCTAAAAATTGAAAAGGGAAAATAATTACTTTTTCTCTATGAGCTGCACATTTCATGAATAATAAGGTTTGGAATAATCTAAGTACCCTTATAAACTCCCTTTGCTCTGGGGCAAGAGGCCTCTCTCCATAATGCACTGTATATATAGCCTAACAGGACACGTGCAGTTCCCTGGAAGAGGAGGACAGTGGCGGTACAAGGGTGATGAGGCTCAGCTTGAGATGATGAGGGTCCTAATGAATTGTGGACTATCTTTCATCTAAGTAAAAAAATAAAATAAAATCCCTACTGAATAAATTTGGAAAATGATTTTCTGAAAAAGTAAAAATCTGTTGTGTGCATATGATTTTTAAGTTAAATCCCCATTCTGTAAATACATGCATATTTTGCTGCAGTTTGTGGAGTGAACCACAGAGTGCATCAAAGTCAAGAAAAAGTTAAGGACTAAATTGTTGAAATTTTAAAAGTACTTAATCCAGGAAAAAAAGACACTAGACCTTAGAAAATTTGGTTCTGTGGGTTTCATGAGTGAAATGAAGCAGAATTTGCCAGTGATAGAATATTTCCCAACAGAATACTGAATGAGCTAAAAATACTCACTTAGTATTTTTATAATGCATTATAATTACATATCTATTTCATACGCATTTTTCACTGATGCAATATCACAGTTAGGTGTTTTTTTTTTTTTTTTTTTAAATCCCCACTTTAAAGATGGGAAAGATTGAGGCTTTTTTATTTTTGTTACAAAATGGAATACTTTGAAGATACTTGGTTTAGAATTTTTGTCTTAAATATGCTATAAATCTAGATGATATTCTATTCTCCTTCTGCAGAAACACTCATGACGTAGAGACACATGTAGACTTACAGTTACAAGAATGTATCCATGTTCATCTTCACTATCGATTAGCTATTTTCCTTTTGACTCTGAATTTCAATCCTTCATCATAAAATTCAGGAATAAAATAACTACATAAAACAAATTTAAATGCAAGATCTGTGAGCACATACTGCATATTTTGGAATAATTTTAGAATGTATCCATGTTCATCTTCACTATTGATTAGCTGTTTTCCTTTTGACTCTGAATTTCAATCCTTCATCATAAAATTCAGGAATAAAATAACTACATAAAACAAATTTAAATGCAAGATCTGTGAGCACATACTGCATATTTTGGAATAATTTATAATATTAAAATATGCTTCTAAAATTTCTGTTAAAAAAAGAAGAGAACATGGATTCTCCCAACAAATTGATTAGACCATCAGGATGGATTCCATTATTCTTTACAGCTCCATTCATTTCTGTGGCTCTCAGAAGTTGAACCTCAATGGTCTTTTCTAATTTCTGATTTCCCCTCCCTAAAATGATCAACGTATTATATCAATCACACAAAACCTATAGCCCTCCAAAACTTCCCATTCTGAACTCGCATCAATTTTATGATCAGCAGATGCTACTACATAACAGATTTTTTTTTCTCAGAACTTTCCCTTCACTTCTATGTTGTTGTTCAGTTTCGTCAGATTTCTCTTAACTAATAGACTGATCCAACCAGTAGGATTCAACCAATCCATCCTAAAGGAGACCAGTCTTAAGTGTTCTTTGGAAGGACTGATGTTGAAGCTGAAACTCCTATACTTTGGACACCTGATGCGAAGAGCTGACTCATTTGAAAAGACCCTGATGCTGGGAAAGATTGAGAGCAGGAGGAGAAGGGGACGACAGAGGATGAGATGGGTGGATGGCATCACTGACACTATGGACATGAGTTTGAGTAAGCTCCAGGAGTTGGTGACGGACAGGGAGGCCTGGCGTGCTGCAGTCCATGGGGTCACAAAGAGTCAGACATGACTGAGCGACTGAAATGGACTGAATAGACTGAAGGTATAATCTTTAACCACCACATCCTTGTTCTTTTAGGCTACTTTCCCTGTTGCTTGTAGAAGAAACATGAAACAGAACCGCAAGTGACGCACAAATATACGCACCTCTGGGGGCACCCCTCTGAATCTCCCACCGGGAGCCCCGTCAGCTGTTCTGCCCTCCGTAAGGCCCAGCCTGTCCTCCTGACACTCACTGGAGACTAGAGAGCTTGTTTCACGGTTTAAGACCTCAACCTTTCTCCTACCTTCATTCTCAGTAACATCAGTGACCAACCAGTATCTTGCTCTCACAGATCCTCCTATGTATTTTTCATTCCTTATTTTCTAAAAGCGCACCACCAATCCTTAAGATAGCAACTGCAGCCCCCTGGTCTTCACATACACCCCTTTTATTTATTGATTTTTAATTTGTTGAGTGTACTGTCCTCTCTGTTATAATTCCTCTATGTAATCTCAATCAGAGGTGCACAAACATTTTCTTTAAAAGGCCACATAGTAAATATTTCAGTTTTTGTGTGCCAACAGTTTCTACTACACCTACCTAACTCTGTCATTGTTGTCTCAAAGTACACATATATTTATTGCACAAATACCTGAAAATGAGAGTGCTGTGTGACTTGCAATTTACGGTCATAACACTTAACCTGGGTTAAGTCCTTAGGGTCGCAAAGATTCGGACATGATTGAGTGACTGAACTGAACTCAACTGAACTGGCACTCAGCCACCTTTAATATATGATTTATCTGAATCCACGGTCAGTGTCTCCCAGGTCAGCAGGAAAAGTTAGTTGGGTTTAGCTACGGATAGCCATAGGCAACAGTGACAAAGAGGCTAAGTCAGAGGAGATTTTTTTCTTTTTTTTTTAAGAGATCATAGTATTGATAATGGAATCTAAAGTGCCCAAAAACTTCTGAGTGAGTCAGTGAAATGGAATGGGCTTTGTAATTACAGAGACTTTATTTTCAGAACCAAATATAGAGTTTTATAGTTCCTTAATCAGTTGGAATTTGCTGCACAGCAGAAAAACTAATATAACTGTCAATGTTTCCATAATAAGCTTTATTAGCTAAGATACTATTTGAATTCTGTCTTCTGTCTTCACACTTACATATTCTCTTCCCATGCTCACTCAGTGACACCTCACAGTTCAATGAGAGAAAAAAAGGGATGTTAACAGAGTTAAGCTATTATCACATCTACCACAAGGTTGATCATTCTACCTGCATTTTAAGACATACTCGTGACTCAGACAGTAAAGAGTTTGCCTACGGTGAGAGACCTGGGCTCGATCCCTGGGTCAGGAAGATCTCCTGGAGAAGGAAATGGCAACCCACTCCAGTATTCTTGCCTGGAAAATCCCATGGACAGAGGAGCCTGGTAGGCTACAGTCTATGGGTTCTCAAAGAGTTGGACACAACTGATTGACTTCACTTTCACTTTAAGACATCTAATCCCCTCTTAAAATGTAGAAGTATCCCTCTTCTGATGAGTAGTTATCATTCTCTTCTTAGCTTATCTTTCATCATTTAATGATGTTCATGTATCCCTGATTTATATATGTATATGTATAGATGCATGCATATAAATATATGTATATGTATAAATCACTGCATGCATTAAAATGTATATATACACACATCTAGTATATTACCCACATATATATATATATATATATATGGTCCTGCATATATATACTTAGCAAGGAATATATTATACTATCTATATATTACATGTATATGTTACATGCATATTTCTTCAAAGAAATGTCTATATCCACTATTTCCATTTTAACCTACTATCTATCTCTCTAAACTTACATTCCACACCCACTCAACTAAAACTTCTCTAGACCAGGTTACCAAGGATTTTATTCTTTTTGTGATCAGTGGGAAATGTGATTTCACGTTGTTCTACTTCTTAGAAGCACTTGGCAATAATGACTATTCTTCTTCCCTACCCTCCCATTAACAATTTTAAAATAGTCTCTTCTTTGGGGACCTCATGAAACCAAATATCCTGGGTTTGGTGAGCCTCATTAGCTCGTCTGCCTTTGTTAACTCTTTCCTCTGTATGTAGCTGCCGGATTTGGAAGTGACTTCAGGCTCAGTCCCAGGTTCTCTCTTCGTGTCTGCCCTTCACTTTGTTCTAGATAATCTCATTGACGCATATGAATTTGCTTACCATGGTGAAAGTCCCAAAGCAGTATTCTCCAGCCCTGCTATTACATTTAAGATTCACACTCATATCCCTCACACTTTTGACGTCTATACCTATCTGGCTCCTGGATATCTCAAAATTCTCATGGCAAAATTGACACTGTTACGATACCTTTTACACATACACACACACCAAGCAGGAGAAACTACTGCAAAAGCAACTATCTGTCACTTTAGCCAAATCAGAATAAAGACAAAAAGAAAGTTAATAAAATTAACATTTAAAAATATAAAATTTATATTTAAAGAAAGTGGTTTTATTTGTGAAGCCCCTCTTTCTTCAAGCTCCTGTCACCTAGAAATAAATCTCATATCCATCCAGTTTCATTCATCACTGCCCCATCCTATGGTAGCACCTTCATATGTAACCTACACTGACCTTCCTATTTCCACTTTTGGTTATTTAGCATCATATTGTTGGAATGTATTATTTGTGAAGATAAATTCTGACCTAAAACAATGATCTGGATTTCAATATTTTTCTATTTTTCTCCAAATACACTTATGAGACTATAAAGCTCAATGTTTGTTTCTGAAAATAAAGTCACTGTAACTATAAAATCCACTCAGTAGCCATATAATGAAAAAATAAATCCATAAAATGATGCAGTTATGTTGTTCATTTACACAAATTACCTCTTCTAATCTTCATAATAACCTCAGTGTGCTAATCAATTTATTTTTCTCGTGTTAAAGATTAAGAAATAAGCTCCCATTTGTAAATTACTTGTAGAAGCACACCAAGACCTCTGTCTCTTGGATCCATGATTTACTCACGGCAACTGAAAAGGGAGTCTGAGAGCAACGTCCATGTCATCATAAAGTAAGAGGAGATGAAATAAAACACTTACATTAGTAATATGGGGCTGCCCGGGTGGCCCGAGTGGTAGAGAATCCACCCACCATTGCAGGCGGCACAAGAGATGTGAGTTTGATCTCTGGGTTGGAAAGATCCTCTGGAGTAGGGATGGCAACATACTCCAATATTCTTGCCTGGAAAATTCCATGGACAGAAGAACCTGGTGGACTACCTTCCACAGGGTCGCAAAGGGACCAGCACGCCTGAGCGGCTGAGCTCATACACACATTAATAATATACATCTACACTTACTGGAGACTTCTTCAGAAATATAAACAAAAATACAAATAGTAATGTAAAAAAGGTCAGCTCACTTTTCTCAGCTGAAACCTGAAATATACTTCGAGCTGAATCCAAACCAAAATTGTGAAGCAGATAACTCTTTTACAACCCTTATCAGCCTTCCAGTCCTTCGTGAGGTTTTCCCTCAGTGCAATTTATGCCTTGTATATTTCTCCTCTCAAAATGTTTGCTCTAATCTACCCTAACATGGGATCATTCCAGACTCCCTTCTCCAAAACAGGTTGAATCCACTCTGTATGTGTACATGTGTGTAAATTTACATTTTATTAACTCCAAATTCAATAGCTGAGATTTTCAAACAAGCTACTTTACCAGGGGAATAACTTTTATTATACCAGTTTTAAGGTATTAAAAATGATAGAATGGCTCTATATATGACTAATGGAAGCTTGTCAGTTATAATGATTCTTGTGAGCAGAGTTTTAAAGAAGTTCTATATGACCTTTTTAAATGTCTAGAATATTGGTTATGGGTGCAATCATTTCTACCCTGGCACAGTCATTGATTTTTCAAGTATTCTGTTATGCTAATGTAGTATCTCTCTTGTTCTCTAAAGTTATTCTAAGAAGTACTTGAAACAGTGATGAACAAAATCAGTCTTCCATCAAGTACTCAGTAAGAGAACTTAAGAGAAAAATAGGGAAGGTAAAGGGTTCATGATTTCATGATAAAAGAAACTATACTTTCCATCAGAACTGGAGCAAAATTCATTCCTAAAAGCAGATGATAATGAGATCTTGTGCTGAAAATCTGTAAGTTAAAAAGGCAATTAGCTTGTCTATCTTATTCACCTACAGGGGCAAAAACAATTCAGTTCTCACTGTTAAAATGGATTGCAGTCATATTGAATTTGAAAACCTGACTTTTTAAATATTTATGAATTTCTAAACCCTGCACAAGAGTAGAAAAGAGGGCACATATAATTTAGAAAACTTTCATTCAGCTGAATGACTCAATCATAGAATTTTTATTTCATTTGGAACATGGGTTGAAATATAATATTTACTATCTCATTTACAAAAAGTAGCAAAATAAAAACATCTAAAATGAAAAAGTTATATCATTGTTTTAAAATAGAATGTAAGACCAATTTCTTGATTTATTCTTTCATTAGAAAATTCCAAACTAGAAATTCTCTTAGAGAAATGTGCTTTGTATCATGTATTCTTAAAGTCATTCTGACTGTAATATAGATGGTAGGATTCTCACACAGATCAGAGAGAACGTTTTGTGGTGTAAACTCAAAGCTAATCACTAGGGAAACATGATTGTTTAATATTATTCATCCTTGTATAAACATGTTAGTCAATTACAAAAGTTCATATGCTAGAATATTTAAAGAAACCATCTCCTCATGGGAAATACTGATACAAAGCCCTGCAAATGATGCAAGTTAGCCATAGCCAGCCTAAATCCCTAATATTGTATTTGGGGATAAAGTTCATATCAAAGTTGGGGACAAAGTTCATGCTTTGGGAATAAAGTTGGTATATTTTGTTGAAATCACATTGATCATTCAAATAGATTTCTAGACTTATGGTCAACAAACACTTCCTGTAAAGGTCCCACTAGTTAATATTTTCCACCTTGTAAGGCCATGTGATTTCTGCTGCAACTGTAAATTCTGCCACTGTTGTGAAAACAGCATAGACAATGCCCAAACAAATGAGCGACTGTGTTCCAGTAAAAGTTTATTTACGAAAACAAGTAGTGGGTTAGTCCTGCTTAGGGCTACTGTTACCAAGCTCAAGATCGTACTGCTTACTACATGGAAAACCAAATAAATCAAGAAGTTTTGAGGCAGGAATGTTTATTTTATTTGGAAGATCCAGCAGACCAAAATGGTTTTCAGCTGGATACTTTATTTGGAAAGCCAACAGACCAAGATAGTGGACTAGTATTGTGTCCCAAAGAAACATCTTACGGAGTTAGAATTCAGATTTCTTTTATATCAAAAGTCTTCCCTTGTGGCTCAGCTGGTAGAATCCCCCTGCAATGTGGGAGACCTGGGTTCCATCCCCGGGTTTGGAAGATCCCCTGGAGAAAGGAAAGGCTACCCACTCCAGTATTCTGGCCTGGAGAATTCCATGGACTGTATAGTCCATGGGGTCACAAAGAGTGGGACACAAGTGAGTGAATTTCACTTGTACCAAAAGGGAGAATTGTGGCTGGTTGTTGTAAACATCTTGGTACTGGAACTCTTTGTTCTGGCAATTGTCCACATAGGTCTGATCACAATGTTCCTATAAAACCTCCAATAAGACAGTTACTATTTTCTGTTTTGCAACTTTTAATCTCCATATGAATAAAAAAGCATTATACCTTCAAAGGTCATGTCTGGGAGGCAGAGCTTTGATAATGAGCTGTCATGCGTATATCAGGCTGTAGGAGTACAGGGCCAGGATGACTAAGCACAGCAGAGAGCACACGGGTTAGACCCAAGGAACAGATCCTATATGGAGTCAGGTTTCTTCTCTACTACACCCCGCTAGTTATTTGTAAAATGCATACACCTGCAAGGTTGGGAAAGAAGGAACTTGGGTAAGCTTTTGTCAACCTTAGCTGTCACCTTGATTTCTGGATATGGAAAGAAACAGAAGAGAAGTTAACGAATGATAAAATACCAGTAAGTGTGTTGAAACAGGTTAGAGGCTAACTGACCAGTTATTTTTCATCCAAAATTTTCTTACTTAATTTCATCCTCTAGGATGATAATCTTACTTATCTTTGACTACCTAGCATGATAGGGAACTCAGTACTTAGAGTGGCATGTAGATACTGGGTTCAAGTTTTGGACATTTCTAAATATTAAACACTTCTCACGTAGAAATACTAAAGCTGATTTCTAATGAGCACTGCTTTGTATTTTAGGCTTTTTCCTCTTTGGTGTGAGTTTCAACAGCACTTCTACTTCCCTATTTCCTTAACTCCTACAAAGCAAAGAAAGACATCTTTTTTTCATTTTTTTTTTTTTTAAGTAGCCACCCATCTTTGTATTGAGGAGTTTACTATTTTTGGTGTAATGCCAATATCAAATTATTAACATTATAAACATTTAATTATAGAGAAGTTAGATAATTTGAACTTCAGGAGCAACATAGCTCACAGTGTTTGGAAATAATTTGTGGTAAATGACTAATGATTTGGTACAGACTTTCCTACAATGTTCCAGTTAAGAAATATATAGGCTAATTTTAAGTACTTATCATTTTTAACATTAAGGGCATATTATTGGTAAATGTTTTTTAAGCATATTTTGTGAAGATGATTCCCAATAGTTAAAATCTGTTTATTGAGCATTAATTATGCATTAGACCCTGAAATAGGCATCAAGGGTAGAAAGATGTACTAGGGACGACTCACTCTTTAAGCTAAATTTCTTGACCTATTAGTAAATCTTAATTGCTCATGATAGTCATATGTACATAATTGTGATCCTTTGGGAATATCCCTGCCCAGAGATTATTTCACAATGATAGCTTGCTCATTTCTTTGTCACCTTTTTTCTCATATCACATTCTTTGTCACTTAAAAGATGTTTCTATTACAAATTTTACTTTTTTATAGAAACTACATTCTTCACTTGAGATAAACTTTTCTGACTCTCTTCACATTGCTGTGCTTAGTCACTGTCCAACTCTTTGGGACCCCGTGGACTGTAGCTCACCAGGCTCTTCTGTCTATGGAATTCCCAGGCAAAAATATAGACGTGGGTAGCCTATCCTTTCTCCAGAGGAATCTTCCTGACCCAGGATTCAAACCAGGGGTCTCCAGCAAGCAGCTGAGATACCTCAGAAGCTTTTCTTCACATTGCCTGTAATCAATTTTAAGCAAATCTAGTAAGACCAAATATTTTTCTAGAAGTCCCCACCCCACTTTGTCTATAAAATCAAACAGAATTTAGAAATACTTTTTGCCAGGATTGACAGCTTGCAGCTCTGAACATACAATAAAATTTTACATTGGTTGGTATAAATATTTTCATTTCTCTTTCTTGGAATTTTATTGATAGTCCTTCAACATCATCAGCTCTCAAATGCCTGTCTGATTTTCTAGATTTGTTTACTCTCATGTCAAATTCAGAACTGATAATGTCTGATGAATTGCTTGTGATTTATGTTTATCATACAATGCTAATAGTCCAGAACTAAAGCATGACTAAAGAAATTATGCAATCTAGAGTCGAAGAGGATATGCTTTGTCTACTCTTTCCTAAGTATGGAAAAAAACAAAGCAAAACACCCAGACTGTGTTATCTTCAGAAATGAGAAGGAAATATATGATGGGGAGGTGGAGATATTAATATTGGGCAAAGATATTGGGCCAAGTCAAAAATTTCACATTTTTAAAGTTTAGCATTTCCAAAAATTTAAAAAGTGGAATATAATTTGTAAATTTGATTTCTTTTCACTATGAGAGGAAACAAAAATGACTATTTTTAGTTATTTAACTTGATGCCACTATAGGCATCATAGCTTTCTCTGCTTTGTAAAGGTTACTGTAAATGTGATGCCCATTACTGAGACAGTATAATGAAGTATTTTTTAAAAAGACGGTATATATTTAATTTTGCCTAAATTCATGCGTTTGGTTTCTCCTGTTTCTTAACATTTACTCCCTAGTTTCATATAAAGGTTGTTCCCATAATTAGTGAAAAGAGAACATATTTAAGGCAAAATAGCACCTTTTTGCACTTTCACACTTTTCCTTTACACATTGAATTCTGAAAGAGGAAAATGAAGATATTTTCAGATGAAATTTGTGCTCGAAAGAGAAACCCTGCACTTCCTTTCCTTGTGTGTGTGCATCTTTCATACGCAATCTCTTCATTTATTATCTTTTACTTAACCTGTACTGAGTGCGCTCTATTAAAGCAGAAATTCCATTCAGTAAAATTGGAAACCTTTTTTCTATTCTAGTTTAAAATGTTCTCCGAGAGCCATAACATTCACCATTCAAAGCTTTAGGTCTTATAAACCAGAAGATAAAGCCTGCGTGTGTTTGTCACAAATTCAGAGAAAATAGATCTTTCTCAGTAGGCACCGTTAAGAACCATTCCTCAGTAGAAGGAATACATTTTCAACCCATTTGTGCCACTTAAAGGCATTCCTTTTTTTTTTTTTTCTCTCCTTTTTGAAAGGAATCTCTAGCTGTGCCTCATTATAGTGTGAAGCTGAAAAAGAGAGGGAGTGAACAAGAGGGAGGGCTGAAGAGAAACGGAGATACAGAATCAACATAACGAAATGCTGTGCTGTTAGAAAAATAAAATAAAACAAATTAGCCCTTCCGCAGTAGAACCAAACGCTTTTAAAGCCTGTGGTGATTTTCAACCTTGACTGCTACTATTCACACCAGCAGGGGTATAAGCATTTGTGTCCCAAAACAGATACACGTGCACAGACAAACCCTGCATAATATCCACCAAGAGCTTACATTTACTCAAATCAGCCCATTTATGTTCATATATCAGAACTGAAGGATTTATTTATTTCCTGTCTTCATAAAAAGACTCTTTCCTCATTACAATAGAGTTTGCGCATTCCAAAAAGCATAATAAATCATGCATGCACTGACATTTTTGTTGCTGGAGTACTTTTTTAAACTTTTCCTCACAAGCTGTGAATAAAAGTAGCTGTTGATTTTTTTTTTTTTTTGTTAGCAGGCTATGATCTAAAACAGGAAAATAAATAGTTTGCTGGGTCTCTATAGAAAACTTCAACCGCAAATGTGTAACTATAAAGTAAAATATGTTCTTTATTAGCAAGTTAAATAGTTCTACTTAAACATTTAAGAGATTGATTTTCTGGTTTTAAGAAAGGTAGAAACGGTAAATCATGATTAGATGATTAAAAAGTTTAAGATGAGAATTCTAAAAATTAGTTTTCTAATTAATTAAAAAAATTAATTTCTCTATTTAAGTGAATAAAATTAGAATTGTAATCTGTGCTTTTATTATGGAAGCTGTCAAATCTTTTTATATGTTAATCAATTCTTAATGTAGTTGTTTAAAGAAAATGCTTAAAAATTGACAAAAACAATAAGGCTTTCCTTATGTTGTATTTCCTGATGTCACAAATAAGTTGCTAGTTTGAGATGGTAAAGACTGAGCTACATTCTAATATTTCTGTCTGCCAGTGAGCTAGATAACTGAAGTGCATTTATCTTACTACTCATAGATGGATAGACTTGAAAGGATACTTTGAAGAACTGTATTCAAAATGCCCTGCTTTGTATTATGGAAAAAAAAAAAAAAAAGACACTCTTCATCCTACCTGTTTGAACAACAACAACAAAAAATGGTTGAATGGATTTTAGGAAAAAAATGAACTAATCAAAATTGCTAGTAATGAAGTAAAATTCAAAAACTCTATCAGTTTACTACAAGGAAATGCATCTGAAGGGAGAATAGCTCTTCCCTTGGAGGCCAATCGCATGAATACTCAGACCTCTCAGAGACACTCTTTAGATGATGACTGTCAGCGCTCCAGCCAGGTGGACAAGTACCGTAAAGTTCCGTATCACAGACTTAAGGGCACTATTTCTGACAGCATCATCGTTAAATTAAGAAAGAGGAATGAATACTAACAGGTGAAGTTCAGATGCCACAGTTTTCTCGTGGGTTGTCTTTATCCTCAGTGTGTGCCCACCTTGAACAAAATAAACATCTAGTCATACCCCAGGGGAAAAAAATCCAACTTTAAAAGGCAAATGTTAGTAGTACAGATTTTACTGAAAATTTTGTGAAGGGAAGGGAAGATTTATATTGCAGCCCATGAAACAAAATTTAAAGTTTATTATTACTATCTATTTTTTTTCCCAAACCTTTCTCCAAGTATTAGAAGCTTCATAAATTATTTTTCTTGCTGCCTTACACCCTGTTTAAAATTCCATCCATCATCTCCCACAATTTAGCTGGTGCTTCCAGTTTTAAAATCCCTTATAGCAAAACATTAACCCAGCCATTTGTTACTCGACTCTCCAGTATTTGTGGGCTTCGCTAGTGGCTCAGCTGGTAAAGAATCTGCCTGCAATGTGAGAGATCCGGGTTCCATCCTGGGTTGGGAAGATCCCCTGGAGAAGGGAGCGGCTACCCACTCTAATATTCTGGCCTGGAGAATTCCATGGACTCTGTAGTCCATGGGATCACAAAGAGTCAGAAACAACTGAGTGAGTTTCACTTTCTTTCACTTTTCCCTCATCCTAGAAGGAAGCTTGGTAAGCCAAACTTGCTCGTAAAGTTCAAATGATTTAATTCCTTTCTAATTTAATGTTTATAATGTTAATAATTTGATATTGTATTATACCAAAAATAGTAAACTCCTCAATAAAAGCATAAGTGGCTATTAAAAAAAAAAAGAGAGATGTCTTCCTTTGCTTTGTAGGAGCTCAACAAATACTGAAGTAGAAGTGCTGTTGAAACTCACACCAGAGAGGAAAAAATCTAAAATATAAAGTAGTGCTCATTAGAAATCAAGCTTTACTATTTCTAACTGTGAAATNTATACCAAAAATAGTAAACTCCTCAATAAAAGCATAAGTGGCTATTAAAAAAAAAAAGAGAGATGTCTTCCTTTGCTTTGTAGGAGCTCAACAAATACTGAAGTAGAAGTGCTGTTGAAACTCACACCAGAGAGGAAAAAATCTAAAATATAAAGTAGTGCTCATTAGAAATCAAGCTTTACTATTTCTAACTGTGAAATGTAAAAATGTTCAGAAGCCAGGAGGATGTTAGCAAACATTTGGTGGATGGTTGGAAAAAGATTGTAAATTCTGCCTTTTTTTTTCCATTCAGTTTTGTGGATCTCTGTTTATTCATTTGCATTTGCTCTGCATTTAACAAGATACATCAAGCACTTCGTGCATGCTCTAACTCCTCTGGATACCAAGATGAAAACTACATTGCCCTGACCCTGGGTTTGTAAAGCTAGTTTACAAGAGAGTAGAGGAATGTGATTTATTCTACTTGAAGAAATCAATTAGTTATTAGAGCTGAAACAGTATGAGACTTTAACCTGGTGATTGATTCAGACTTTAACAGGAGGGCAGGTCATAAAGGAACACTGGAAGAAGAATTGAAGACAAAACAACACCATGAGTTACAAGAACTGCAATACATTCATGCATGCAGAGCAAAAATTCTGTGAGCACACACTTCAGATTTAGACCCTTGTGAGCTACAACTGAAGAGCTGAATGATGAACGGTTTCGAATTCTCAGCTGACTCCTTTCTATAATTGGGGATAATCATGACTGTTTTCTCACTATGAGATGCTTTAATTTATACACTTGTCACAGTGTTTGGCAAACTCAAAGGTCAATAAATATTAGTACTTATATACTTGCCTTTTCACCTTTAATTTTCCTTCTCCTTCCTCTTCTTCCGAAGGTAATCCTCAAGATGATTCTTGGACTACAGAGAGGGAGAAATGTTATAAGAAGATTGTTTTTTTTTTGTGCAAAGGAGATTTAAGAAAGAGTAAGTAGTATTTGTAGAGCTATTAATTGATTGTGTTAGTTGTTCATTCATGTCTGACTCTTTGCGACCCCTTGGACTGTGGCCCACCACTTTCTTCTGTCCATGGGATTCTCCAGGCAAGAATACTGGAGTGGGTTGTCGTTTCCTTCTCCAATAATGTGATTAACTTTGTACAAGTTGATATTTTATTTATGCTGCTAGAAAGTTTTGAGTGGCATCTCTCTCTCTCTCTCTACACACACACACACACACACACATTTAGAATAAACGTTGATTAGCAATAGTAAAACTGAAGCCTGTGGCTTCCCTAATATTACTGAGATTAAATGTTGTCACATATTAAATGTAGAAAAATTAATAATGACATAACAGATGATTTACTATTTTGGTTACTTCTAAAAGTAGAGAAAAATAGTTCTTGAGCTATGTTTTCTTTTGAATGATCCTTTAGCTAGTATTATCAAAATGAATAATAATCTAGAGAAGTAAGAAATTAAATACTGCAGAACTATTTCCAAGGCTCTTCTTAATGTATCATTTATTTGTGCTGTTACCTTTTGTAGGCTATGTATTAAAATTAAAACAAGTGGTACTAAGGGATTTTTGTTTCAACTTTGTACTCTGAATTTTTTTTAACTGAATATAATAAATCTACTTTGCTTAAAAATATTTATTTAAGAATATTCGACTTTAATCAAGATGGATTGGTTAGTGTGGTGGATCTGGCCATGCTTTTCTCAGACTTAGGAGAATTATAAACAATTTTCATTCCATGCATCAGTTCAGTTCAGTTCAGTTGCTCAGTCGTGTCCGACTCTTTGCGACCCCATGAATTGCAGCATGCCAGGCCTCCCTGTTCATCACCATCTCTCGGAGTTCACTCAGACTCTGCGTCCATCGAGTCCATGATGCCATCCAGCCATCTCATCCTCGGTCG
>SJYT01063443.1:127012-140084 GCA_006410635.1 Cephalophus harveyi | reverse complement strand
CAAGAGATCCAACCAGTCCATTTTAAAAGAGATTAGTCCTGGGTGTTCTTTGGAAGGACTGATGCTAAAGCTGAAACTCCAGTACTTTGGCCACCTCATGCGAAGAGTTGACTCACTGGAAAAGACTCTGATGCTGGGAGGGATTGGGGGCAGGAAGAGAAGGGGACGACCGAGGATGAGATGGCTGGATGGCATCACCGACTCAATGGACTTGAGTTTGGGTGAACTCCGGGAGCTGGTGATGGACAGGGAGGCCTGGCGTGCTGCAGTCCATGGGGTCGCAAAGAGTCGGACATGACTGAGCGACTTTCACTCACTCACTCATACTTATGTTACCACCTTCCTATCTATACACATACATAACACCATGTTAGAAAGAGTACTCCTAGGAATGTCTGGTAACTGTTGGTGGGGCGCATTTGTCTTGTGTGTCTCCTGGGTATTTATAGAGGACTGGGTCTGCTGGCCACAGGGTATGCATAGGTTCAACCTTCCCGCACTTCAGGGGAATGCATGTAATTTAACATCCAGAGCTGACCCTGCTCCAAGCACTTCCACTGGTCCTGCTGCCCTCAGCCCGGCCTTCAAACCCCCTTCCCAACATCCCCGTCAAACCAAATGCCTCTCCAGTCCTGAGCAAACCCTGTGCTTTGTGACGTTCCGAATGTACTTCTCCAGCTTGCCGTGCTCTGCTTACCATAAGCCTCGGCTCAAACCTCGCTCCCGTTAGTTCTCTGTCACCCCTGCCTCTTCCTCTCCTCTGCTCCTACCCGAGTGCAGGCCTCCTCCTCTCCTGCCNACCCTGTGCTTTGTGACGTTCCGAATGTACTTCTCCAGCTTGCCGTGCTCTGCTTACCATAAGCCTCGGCTCAAACCTCGCTCCCGTTAGTTCTCTGTCACCCCTGCCTCTTCCTCTCCTCTGCTCCTACCCGAGTGCAGGCCTCCTCCTCTCCTGCCTGGGCCACTCCACTAGCTGCCCCCCTCTTCCAGAACTCACCCAACACCAGTCACGGGCTGGATTTTTGTTGTTTAATTGCTAAGTCGTGTCTGACTCTTTGTCCCCCAAAAATGGTGTGTTGGAATCTTAATTCCCAGGACCTCAGAATGTAGCCTTATTTGGACACAAGCTCTTCATAAAGGTAATCAGGCTAAATGAGGCTATTACAGAGCAGTCACTAGCTGCCCCCCTCTTCCAGAACTCACCCAACACCAGTCACGGGCTGGATTTTTGTTGTTTAATTGTTAAGTCGTGTCTGACTCTTTGTCCCCCAAAAATGGTGTGTTGGAGTCAATTCCCAGGACCTCAGAATGTAGCCTTATTTGGACACAAGCTCTTCATAAAGGTAATCAGGCTAAATGAGGCTATTATAGAGCAGGTCGTAATCCAATATGGCGGGGACACACACACAGAGCACAGGAAGAACGCTGTGTGATTCTGAAAGCCGAGATCTACACACCAAGGAACATGAAGGATCCCCAGCAAGCCACTGGAAGCCAGGGAGGGTGCCCAGAACAGATGGCAGATTCTCGCTCACAGCGCTCAGGGTGAACCAGCACTCCTGACACCTCCATCCCAGACTTCTAGTCTCCAGCCCCTGTGACAGGACATTTCTGTTACTGAGCCACCCGTTTGTGGTTCTTGATACAGCAGCCCTAGCAAACGAGTCCAACCAAAGACAGTCTTTCAAACACCCAGACCTGACCCTGCTCCTCCCTATCTGAAACCTTTTGATCTCTCCCTTCACTCTCAAAAATGAAAAAATCCAAACTTCTTGCTATCATGTTCGTGGCCTTTCAAGATCTGGGCCTGGCTTCCTGCTCCATCCTCATTCTCAGCCAGGAGGCTAACGCAGTGATTCAGCGGAAAGAACCTGAGTCTTGGCAAAGGCTGTGGGGATAGAGGAGAAGGAGCTGAGAGAGATCAGAGAGGCAGAATGGACAGGACCTGAGCAAACGATGTCAGGGGTGTGAGATCTGAAATGCTCAGGGTGAACCAGCACTCCTGACACCTCCATCCCAGACTTCTAGTCTCCAGCCCCTGTGACAGGACATTTCTGTTACTGAGCCACCCGTTTGTGGTTCTTGATACAGCAGCCCTAGCAAACGAGTCCAACCAAAGGCAGTCTTTCAAACACCCAGACCTGACCCTGCTCCTCCCTATCTGAAACCTTTTGATCTCTCCCTTCACTCTCAAAAATGAAAAAATCCAAACTTCTTGCTATCATGTTCGTGGCCTTTCAAGATCTGGGCCCGGCTTCCTGCTCCATCCTCATTCTCAGCCAGGAGGCTAACGCAGTGATTCAGCGGAAAGAACCTGAGTCTTGGCAAAGGCTGTGGGGATAGAGGAGAAGGAGCTGAGAGAGATCAGAGAGGCAGAATGGACAGGACCTGAGCAAACGATGTCAGGGGTGTGAGATCTGAAAAGTCAGCTCAGTGGGGAGCCACGGAAGCCCCTGTGAGACAGCAGTGAGCTGCTCTGTGTTGTCAAATGAAGCTCCTGGAGGAGACAGCCCTCCAAGGAGCCTTGCGGGGTGCCGGACACACATAGGCGCTAAATAAACGAATGAAGAACGGACGGAAGGTTCATTCACCTGGGCAAGTGGGGCTGGGCACCTAGACAGGCAGACACTGGGAAGGACTAACTCAGGCCAGAGGAGCCCCAAACGGGGGGACCCACACTCACCTACCTGCTCGATCTCCCGGCAGCGCCGACCCAGCGCCTGGTACTTCCTGCGGTTTAGTTCCCGCTGGCGCCGCCGACGGCCCCGGGCTGCCTCTTCCTCTTCATCTCGCTCCCGGAGCCCGGAGCCGCCCAGACCCCCGGACACAAACTCCACTTCGGTCTCAAGCTCGCTCTCCAGGATGTGACCACCGAAGAGCGGAGGCAGCGCCAACTCCGAGCCTGGCGGCGCCGAGAACTCCTCGAAGCCCACGGCGGCCATGGTCCTGTAAGGCCGGGAGTGCTAAGGGACCCCGACGCCCCGGCTCCTAATCCCTCCTCGCTGAGGTTTAGGAAGGAGTCCAGGCCCCTAGCCCACCCTGTCCCAGGATCCAGAGGTCCAGGCTCCCAGCCCACCCCTTCCCAGGATCCAGAGGTCCAGGACCCCAGCCCACCGCTTCCCAGGATCCAGAGGTCCAGGCCCCCAGCCCACCCCTTCCCAGGATCCAGAGGTCCAGGCCCCCAGCCCACCCCTTCCCAGGATCCAGAGGTCCAGGCCCCCAGCCCACCCCTTCCCAGGATCCAGAGGTCCAGGCCCCCAGCCCACCCCTTCCCAGGATCCAGAGGTCCAGGCCCCCAGCCCACCCCTTCCCAGGATCCAGAGGTCCAGGCCCCCAGCCCACCCCTTCCCAGGATCCAGAGGTCCAGGCCCCCAGCCCACCCCTTCCCAGGATCCAGAGGTCCAGGCCCCCAGCCCACCCCTTCCCAGGATCCAGAGGTCCAGGCCCCTAGCCCACCCCTTCCCAGGATCCAGAGGTCCAGGCCCCCAGCCCACCCCTTCCCAGGATCCAGAGGTCCAGGCCCCTAGCCCACCCCTTCCCAGGATCCAGAGGTCCAGGCTCCCAGCCCACCCCTTCCCAGGATCCAGAGGTCCAGGCCCCCAGCCCACCCCTTCCCAGGATCCAGAGGTCCAGGCCCCCAGCCCACCCCTTCCCAGGATCCAGAGGTCCAGGCCCCTAGCCCACCCCTTCCCAGGATCCAGAGGTCCAGGCCCCTAGCCCACCCCTTCCCAGGATCCAGAGGTCCAGGCCCCCAGCCCACCGCTTCCCAGGATCCAGATCTCGTCACTGGACAGCTCAAGCCGCAACCCCTCAACCAGACCCAGGGGTCCCGGCCTCCGCCAGACCCGCAGCCTTCTGCCTCAGGATGCTCGAGTGCGGACCCCGGACCCTGGAGTCCTAAGCTCAGGCAACCGCCGGAACTGCAGCCCCGCGTCAGTCCTCGGCGCAGACTGCTGTCACGCAGCTACAACGGCTTTTGCGATTCGACGTTTTCCGCAGAATCACTCACCCCTCTCTCTGTTCCAGTTCCATCTCTCCTGCTCGGGGAGCCCCAGGCCCCAGAACTTCCAACCTGGGCAATCTCCGTAGGTTAGGCGCTTCGCAAAACTACCCGGCCCGTCAGGCTACGCGGCTCCCACATCCGGGACCCTGCCGCCACGCCTTCTGGGAGCGGTGTTTCCTGTTTCCGGTTCCGCTCCGGAACCCTTCCACCTCCACCCCGACTCCCGGCTTAAACTAAGCCTTGCTTTCTCGTTGAGCGCCTCCACCGTTCGTCTCAGTTGCCCTTTATTCTTATCCTGACACCCTATTGCGAGACTGCGGCGAGTCTCCTTTATCGGGCTCAGCTCGCAACGGGCCGCGAGCTGGATAAGGCGCCTCTCCTTTCCCCCTGCTCACCCCTTCGCCTAGCGTCAGGTGCTAATAAAGTTGTTGTTCCAAACGCTCCAGGAAAGACGCGGGGCGGTGGCCAATCAGAGCGCAGCTTTGCCTCGACGAGGGCGCGAGGGTGAGACGTCATCAGTGAGCGTCGACCGCTGTTTGGAAGCTGCCTTCCTAGAAACCGTGGTGTGAGGAGGGAAGAGGTGAGCGTGATGGAGACGGGAAAGGCGAGGTCGGATTCCCGGGCCGGGGGGAGGAAGTGTGCAAAGAGAAAGGCGGGCCTTCGTAGACCGACTGCCCAAGGGTCTCAGAGCGCCTTCAGGGTTACATCTCTGGGGTGTAGCGGGAGCAAGAAAACCGTTCCCAGGTCTTAGTGCTTTGCATGGTGGTGCCTGGGGAAACAGGCTTCATCCAGTCATTACTTGAATAAGTAATGTGTGATGCGCCTTAGGGTACACACAGGGCGTGTGCTGTGTGTATTACCAAGCACGCTATCTACTCTGGAGCTGGAACAGAAGACGAGAACTGGAGGAATAGGAGGTGTTGAGCTGGTAAAAAAAGGGAGGGTATGAAGACCTAAAGCGAGGGGAAGAAGTGGGTTAGAGAAAGAAATGTGAGGACTCGTGGGGTATGGGGGATAGGCGCAGGGGCTGACGCTAGAAAGGTGGGCTGGTGTCAAGCGAGGTCGTGGCACCTACTCCGTGCCAGGTGCTAAGCTGGGCGCTGAAAATGGACACGGTCCCTGTTTTCATGGAACTTTTAGCTCAATAGGGAAGGTGGACATCAAACAAAATGTTAGAAGTTTAGAGAATTTCAAGTGTTGAAGTAAACAAACTGGTTCGTAAGTTGTACAGCAACAGGATAGGATCCAGTCTTGGAGTCAGGGAAGATCCACGCTGCAGAAAATAGTGTTTGCGTCCCTGCTTTAGGAATGGAAAAAATAATATATTCAGAGACGAGAAAGAAAACCAGAACTGGTTAGCATAAGGATTTAAGTCACTTATTCGTTCATTTGCCCAATATATCTTGAATACCTACCATATACTAGGTGTTTTGTTAGATGGTGGAGATACAGTAAACAGATCTGGGCCTGTGGCAGTGTAAGCACCAAGTGCTAACCACTGGACTGCTGGGAAACTCCCTAAAGTTTTTTTGAAACTTTATCTTTTTTATTTTTTGGAGTGTAGTTGGTTGACACTGTTGTTTCTGTTTTATTGGCCAAGCTGCAGGGCATGTGGGGTCTTGGTTCCCTGACCAGGGATCACGCCCTCTGCCCCTCCAGTGTCAGCTCGGAGTCTTAACCGCTGGACTGGCAGTCCTTCTTTTCCCTCATAGGTTACTAGAAGATACTCCGTAGAGTCTCCCGTGCTATACAGTATGTCTTTGTTGGTTCCCTGTTCTATGTATAGTAGCGTGTATATGATACATATGTCTTACTGAAAAAGAACAGGAAGAAGGAGCAATTTCTTATTTAAACAAAAAGCACTGGAGAGGATAGAGTGAGGGGATTGTACCTTGTAGAATAGTGCTTTGTGTGGGCTTCACAAAACCAGTCTGTACAGCTGCCCGGGGCGGATGAGGTGTTGCTCCGGGCCTGAGGTGACTGGCCTGCAGGCTCTGGGCATCTTAGGCCCTGCCTGGCTGTCCTGGCATCTGAGAGCATCATTTCAGGACATCTTTCACCCATTTGGGGCCCAGCTGTTGGTGGGATGGGGCCTCTGCAATGGGCGGAAGAAAAGGAGGATGTAAGAAGAGGTCGTATCTCATTAAGAGGAGGGGGTGTACTTTTTCCTAATAAGCTTTAGAGACATTGGTGTGAGGGTGTGCGGTGTCTTGTCCAGTGAAGTGAAGGTGGGAAGGGTGAGCTGTGACTGGAGACCACCTGGTTCTGGGAGGTGGCTTCACACTCAGCAGGTGTTTGTTGAGCATGTGTGATGTGCCAGCCACCGTTAGGAGCCGGAGAGCAAAGCAAACGAACGTACCTTGTCCCTGCGGCGCCTGCGTGCAAGTGGGGTTGATCAAGAAGGACCAGGGCCTTCTGGCTGGGGGAGCCCCCTCCCCGTAGTGAGGGGGAGCCCTGCCCTCCCTCCCCACAGGCCTCAGGATGTCTCTGGCTGATGAGCTCCTGGCCGACCTCGAGGAGGCGGCAGAAGAGGAGGAGGGAGGAAGCTATGGGGAGGAGGAGGAGGAGCCAGCCATCGAGGATGTGCAGGAGGAGACCCAGCTGGATCTTTCCGGGGACTCAGTCAAGAGTATCGCCAAGCTGTGGGACAGCAAGATGGTGAGCGGAGGCCTGGGCAGGCTGGCGCGGGCAGCAGCCCCCTTTTCCTGGCGGGATCTGGGCTCTGACTCTGCTCTCCTCCCTGCCCAGTTTGCCGAGATCATGATGAAGATTGAGGAGTACATCAGCAAGCAGGCCAAAGCTTCAGAAGGTGCCCTCTCTCCTTCCACTCGTGACAGTACTGTTGCCACCGTCGTGATCAGGGCGTGAAGAGACAGGAACAGACTGGAGGAAGAGCTGTACCAGGAGAGGGAGCCGTGGGCCAGGCGCCCCAGGGTGCAGCTTAGGGAACAGACACAGTGCTGGTTCCCCCCGCCCCGGACCTTCCAGCCTTTGGGGAGCCCTCAGACATCACTCTGGGGAGCATGGCTTTTAGTCCTCAGAGCATGGGGAGCCCCGAGAGGGCTTAGTTCCAGGGAGAGAAAAGGTCAAATCCAGACTGGCCGGGACGGGAAGACAGGAGGTTTGCAGACACGCGAACCTGTTCCCTAGTTTCCTCTTCAGCCCCTCCGTGGCCCCTCCAGCCGCATCCCCGGCCTCGCCCAGCTAGGACCTGGGAAGGGGTGGGTGCTTAGACACACACCCACACCAGGCTGTTTCTCATCCCCACAGTGATGGGACCGGTGGAGGCAGCCCCTGAGTACCGGGTCATCGTGGACGCCAACAACCTAACAGTGGAGATCGAGAACGAGCTGAGTGAGTACCGGGAAGGGCAACCAGTGGACACTGAAAACGAGCTGAGTGAGCATTGGGAGGGCAAGCAGAAACAGCCCTGCCCAGTGTCCCCCACAGCCTCTCCCATCCCCACTGGAGGGGCAGGCAGGATCCCAGGCCACCTTCCCTGCTGGCCTCTCCCAGAGTCCTGCCCCGAAGCCCCTGCATTAGCTCAAATGTAGGTTCAGCTACTGAACAGAACGGTGACGTGACAAGGAAGTGTATTTTCCTGTCATGGGAAAGTCTGGATGAGGAGCCCAGGCTGTCTGTGTCTTACTGATCTGTCACCTGTTTCATGGTACAAAGTGACTGCCCACCTCCAGCCATCACCTCCACATCCCCATCAGCAAAAAAAAAAAATCAGGAGAGAAGAGGAGGAGGGCACATTTTTTTGTTTAAAAGAGTGACCTGGAAGTTGCCTGTGTGACTTGCCCTCACGCCTTATGGACCAGAACTGATCCACACAGCCGCACCCAGCAGTAGGGGCAGCCTTTGTGCTGTGTGTCTGTGAGCCTGGCTGCCACGAGGGGCTCCCTCACTGCAGGACGAAGGGCAGATGGGTGCTGGGGGAGCCAGCAGTGTCTGCCTGCCCCTCATCAGGCTCCTGTCCGTCCTGTGCCCCCAGACATCATCCATAAGTTCATCCGGGATAAGTACTCAAAGCGATTCCCCGAGCTGGAGTCTCTGGTCCCCAACGCCCTGGATTACATCCGCACCGTCAAGGTGAGCACAGAGGAGGGGCCCCCAGGCACCACGCCTGTTGAGAGCACCCTGCTCTTGGACTCTCCAGGTCTGAGTTGGGGGCTCACTCAGCTCTGGGCCAGAGGCAGGATGGGAACAGAGAGCAGAGATTGGGGGAAGCCAAGACCCGGAGATGGCAACAGGCTCTGGAGCGTTCAGGGAGAGGGAGGAGGCAAGTGTAAGAGGTCAGCAGGTCAATCTGGCCTCCGAGGCTCCGGGTCTGAGGGGAAGGTCCCCATGGGAGGGTCAGGCACATGAAGGCGGGACACCACCCAGCACCCAGGCTGCCGCGAGAGTCGAGCAGATGGGCGGGGGAGGAGACGCGGTCAGACCTGCACTGGGTGTGGACGTGGGCAGCAGGCCTGTGAGGGCAGCCCGTCCTCCGCAGGTGGACTGTCTGCTTCCGGGTGAGCCCCCCCCTCCCCGGGGCAGACAGTGCGGATGCTGTGAGCCGCCGCGGGGTTGTGGGAACTAGGGGCAGACGGGCACGGCCAGTCCCTGCAGGAGAGGTTCCAGATCCTCCTGAGTCCCCGGGCCTCCCCCATGCCCTCTCCTCCCCCAGGAGCTGGGCAACAGCCTGGACAAGTGCAAGAACAACGAGAACCTGCAGCAGATCCTGACCAACGCCACCATCATGGTCGTCAGCGTCACCGCCTCCACCACCCAGGGGTGCGTACCCGGCAGGCCCAGCCGACGGCCATCGGTCGTGGGGCCCCCGCGGCACGGGTATCGGTGTCAGGAGGACTGGTCGCCGCACTGCCACGTGTTCGCCGAGCACCTCCTGCAAGCCGGGCTCTGGGCCCCAGGTCCCCGGCGGTGGGAAGCCAGCCTCCCCCCAGAGCCTGTGGTCCTGAGGGGTGCGGCGGAGGGCAGGCCTGTAATTAGAAGTGGCGTCCCCTAAGGAGGGGCACGCGGGGTCTCCCCCTGCCCTTCAGTGTCTGTGGCGGGCCTGCGAGAGGGCAGAGGCGTGTCACCAAAGCAGGGCTCTGACTGGACAAGCCGTGAATGGGCAGGGTCGACGGCAGCTGGTGACGGTGCTCCTGGGGAGCAGCTGGACGGCGGCCTGGCTGGTCGGCAACGCCGAGAGCTGCAGGGTCCAGGGAGCTGGGGGGCGCGTTTCAGAAAGAGAGAACACCTGCAAAGAGCCTGGCTGCAGCCTGGCCTGGGCCAGCTTGCCTCCCCAGGCAGAGAAGGGAAAGCGGCGGGGACGCGCCACCGCGGGCTTCGCTGTGGCCCTCGCTTCCAGGCCTCGGGGCTGGCGGGGCTGGTGGGGCTGGTAATCATCCCGAAGATGCACGCGCACGCAGGTGCACGCGGCGGGGAGGGCGGGGCCCCTCACCACTCAGGACCCCCAGAGGTCGGCATCATTCGGTCCACCCCGCCGTGCCCCCGCCCGGCAGGCAGCAGCTGTCGGAGGAGGAGCTGGAGCGGCTGGAGGAGGCCTGTGACATGGCGCTGGAGCTCAACGCCTCCAAGCACCGCATCTATGAGTACGTAGAGTCGCGGATGTCCTTCATCGCCCCCAACCTCTCCATCATCATCGGGGCCTCCACCGCCGCCAAGATCATGGGTGAGGCCCGGCCCTGCACCCGTGGCTTCGGGGAGGCCTGTTCTTTCCTGTGAGTCGGGGGGTGTTCTACACGTCCTGGGGCCCAGTACGCGGCCCCCACTCCCACCTGCTCGTCTGTCCGGAGATCGCAGACCAGCGTGGCGGCCGGCAGAGCTGCGGCCCGGCAGCCGCAGGGGCGGCGGGGTGTGGCCGGTGGGGAGGCCGGGGACCTGGGGCTGCCTGGTGATGGGTCAGCTCTCTGCGCCCCAGCGTTCCCCGCAAGATGGGGTCGCTGGCCCTGGCAGCAGGATAGGAAAAGAGCGCGTCCCTGCCTCCTTGGGACTCTCTGCGGCTGCAGAGCGCCCCCCACCGCCTCCCCCAGGCACCTGGTCCCTTCAGCCGAGGAACACTTCCGGGCACGTGGGTGACAGAGCAGCGAGCGGGTCAGTCACCGCAGGCAGGACTTTGAGGGCGAGATCTGTCCTCGGGATAGACCGGCACTGGGTGTCGGGGGGCAGGGTGCTTCCGCGGCCTCTCCTCGGCGGGGGGACGGCCCCTGCTCGCGTGTCCTCTCCTGGTCACCCCGGGTCCCGGTCTCCCCCTCCCATCAGGGCACCTGTCCTCATGGTTGGGGGTCCAGCCTGGGACATCGTCTCACCTGGCTCACCCCTGTAAAGGCCCTGTCTCCACATTCTAAGATGGGGGGTGCTTAGGACTTCAGCGAGTGAATCTGTGGGGGACACAGTTCTGTCCGTGAGGCAGGCGTGTGCGGGGCTGCGGGAAGGATGAACTGCTTCCCCTACTCCCCACCACCTCTGACCTCCTGACATGGGCAAACCGTGTCACGCGCCTTGGTTCCCACCCTGGAGACCAGGAGGGTGTTGCCCGCACCTGCAGACATGCTCTTGGAACCCAAAGGTGGTTCACACCCGGGCCGCTGGCGTGCTGACCAACCCCTGAAGCACAGGCAGGCCCGCGTGGCTTCCCAGACGCGGGGTCCGGTTCCTCGTGCGCCAGGGGCTCACTGTGCAGCCTCCGGCGCGTCCCTTTGCCTCTCGGAGCCCCTCCGAATCCCCCTGAGATGGGACACGTTGACACTCCCTGGCGGGGCCCCCTCGGGGCTGTGGCTAGAAACTCCTGTGAAGGTGCAGCGCTTGGCGGACCCCCCTGCCGCCACCCCACTGACGCCTGCCCCCTCCTGCTGCAGGGGTGGCCGGCGGCCTGACCAACCTCTCCAAGATGCCTGCCTGCAACATCATGCTGCTTGGGGCGCAGCGCAAGACGCTGTCGGGCTTCTCGTCCACCTCGGTGCTGCCCCACACCGGCTACATCTACCACAGCGACATCGTGCAGTCCCTGCCCCCAGTGAGCTCCCCCTGGGTCCCCGGGTCACTGCTGGCGGCAGGCGTGGGGAGCTGGGAGCCAGAGGGCGGGCTGCACGGGTGGGTGCAAGAGGCTGGAGCTGATGGGCCGGCTTGGGGTTCCGTGAGTGCCACCCACCTGCCGGGCACGGAGCCTGAGCTCTGAGCCTCGGTCTCCCCGTCTGGACGTGGGTGAACTGGACCTGGTTTGTCTGCAGACGGGAGAGGAGGTGGAAAAAGACCAGCGACAATCACTGGTTACTGTAACGCCTCAGTGCAGGCCCGCAGCTGCAGTGGAGGTGGAGGCTGGCCGGCAGAGAGGGCGGCAAGGCGGCAGTTCTGGGAAGCCTGGCTCCGAGGCTGCTGCCTCGCTCTGACCTGCCTCCTTGTCCGTTGCCCCAGGATCTGCGGCGGAAAGCCGCCCGGCTGGTGGCCGCCAAGTGTACGCTGGCAGCCCGCGTGGACAGCTTCCACGAGAGTACAGAGGGGAAGGTGAGGGTGGCGTCTACATGGCCTGTCTGTGGTCTATCTGTGGCCTGTCTGTGGTCTGTCGAGGAGCACCGTCATCAGAAGACCCCCCCACCCCCCCGCACGGGGACTCAGGGCGGGGCGGGGGTGTCATCGGGCCCCACCCAGGGTGGCGTCCCCTCCCCCACACTGCCATGGCGACGGCCTCAAGTGCAGTGGCCCAGAGGGACACGGGGTTGCGGTCTCAGAGTCCTGTAGGTCAGAAGCCCACGGGTTCCCCGAGCTGACGCCGCAGTGCTGGCCGAGTTTGCTCCTCCAGAGGCTCGAGCTCGGGAGGGCCGCTCCCGGCGGTTTCCAGCTTCCCAGGGCCACCGCGCCCCTGCTCGGGGCCCCTGCCTCCATCCTCAGAGCCTGCACAGCCCCTGCCTGCTCTTCCTGGCTCTGCCTGCACTTCTTCTCTGGCCCTTTAAGACCCCGGCGATCCCGCTGGGCCGCCGCACCGCTAAGCTCTCACTCCCCTTCGAGACCCCCAACTCAGTCACACCTGCAGGGCCCCGCTTGTCAGGTGGTGACGAGCTCACAGGAACCAGGCAGCAGACCCCCTCGGGCTGGGGAGGAACTCCTCTGCTGCGCTGGGTCTGTCCCCTCTGCCAGCAGTGCCGCCAGGCTGGTGTTTATTCCATTAGCCTGTCTTCCTGGGCAGACCTGTTCTATGACAGGAGATGTCTCTATTCTGTGCAGTATGGTTTTCCAGGCACCCAGCCTGGCACAGAGTTTGGGGCTCTCTGACCACAGGGTACGGCAGTGACCCGGCCAGACCAAAGTCCTACCCTGTGGCTTGTCCACTCTGGCTGGGGGTGGGCAGTGATGGGGAGACACGCTGGTCAATAGGCAGGGCGTCCGGGTTGCCGAGTAGAGGCTGGGGGGAGAGAAGGGCATGGAGGTGCTGAGGGAGCTTAGACTGATGAACCTGGAAGGCGGGAGGGCTGCTCTGAGGAAGTGAGGGTTTAACGTGGACCTGTGAGCACAGAGCAGGCGGGTCCCGTGGACACTGGGGGTTGGGGTCTGAAGCAGCCGGATGGTCAGCGCCAGTCTGGAGCCCAGCGAGGCCCAGGAAGGGGGAGCTGGTGGGACAGGGTGGGTCACGTTGAGCCTGTGCGCCCTGGCGAGAGCCTGGCTCCTCAGAGGAGCTGACGGGGGCCAGCTGGGGTCCTTCCTGAAGGAAGAGCCCGGCGGGATTCTCGGGTGTGGCGGTCTCTAGGGCATCCCCCTTACTGACCTGAGAGGAGCTGGGGTGGGGGGCAGGCCAGGCCCGTGGGAGCCGCTGCTGGACCCCAGCCCGCCCTCCCCAGGTGGGCTACGAGCTGAAGGACGAGATTGAGCGCAAGTTTGACAAGTGGCAGGAGCCGCCGCCTGTGAAGCAGGTGAAGCCGCTGCCCGCGCCCCTCGACGGGCAGCGCAAGAAGCGAGGCGGCCGCAGGTGGGGCCCGGGGACCGGGCAGGGCGGGAAGGGCCGAGGCTCCCCCTTCCTGGCTGACCCCCTGCCCCGCCCCGCCCTGCCCCAGGTACCGCAAGATG
>SJYT01063443.1:116236-126734 GCA_006410635.1 Cephalophus harveyi | reverse complement strand
CCCAGGCGGTCCCAGATGGGATGGAGCCCTGGGCTGACTGAGGGGCGGCTGACACCTGGACGTCTCCCTTCCCACCAGATCGAGGAGGATGCCTACCAGGAGGACCTGGGTTTCAGCCTGGGCCATCTAGGCAAGTCTGGCAGCGGGCGGGTGCGGCAGACCCAGGTGAACGAGGCTACCAAAGCCAGGATCTCCAAGACGCTGCAGGTGTGGGTCGGCCCCGGGGATGGGGGCGGGGCTTGGGGGACGGGGGCAGGCACGAGGGTACAGATCCAGGCCACAGTCCTGAGCGCCTTGCCCTCCCCGCAGCGGACCCTGCAGAAGCAGAGCGTGGTGTACGGTGGGAAGTCCACCATCCGTGACCGCTCGTCGGGAACCGCCTCCAGCGTGGCCTTCACCCCACTCCAGGTACTGGCCCTCTGGAGGCAGCAGGCCCCGGGAAGGCTGTGTTCCCCCGTCCTGGGCTGCTTCTTCCTTACCTGTACCCCACTTTGGGGCTGCCATGGGTTTGGGCGGGGGGCTCCAAAGAAGCCCCCAAGGTTGTATCTGGATTCCCAGCACATGACAAGGTTCGCAGGGACCACAGAGTCTCTGTGGCCCCGAGCAGGCCCAGCTGCTCCCACTCCTGAGGGATGCCTGCTGAATTCCGGGGGCACTGTCGCAGGCGCTGAGATGGACAGACACACACTAGGGAGTTTTGCCCTTTTGGAGTTTATTTCAGGGGACAAATAGGACACACACACACACGCGGGGAGTTTCGCCCTCTTGGAGTTTATATCAGGGGTCAGACAAGTAAGATACACAGTGTCGGGAGGTGGAAAGTGCTGAAGACTGGAAGGACTAAGGGAGACGGAGCCTCCAGGGGCAGCCTCAGCGAGGTGAGAATCCCCGGGTGTAAGACATGTGGATCAATGCCAGCCACGTATCAGACCCCCAGAGCTAGTTGTTAAATCCTCGCTGGGGCTGGTGTGGTTCATGCTGGGACCGCGGGCAAACCTTACTTCTGGGACTCGGTTTCCTCATTCAGAAACTGAACGGGATCAGCCTTTCTCACACGGTGATGTTTTTAAAATCGCCTGGGTAACTTGTTACAAATTCAGGGATCCAGGTCCTCCCTGCTCGCCTCACCCCCAGAACCACAGAGGACCTCCCAGGGTGGGGGAGACACCTGGGGGCTGGCACGCCCTCCGCATGCTTGCCCAGAACCCCAGGCCCATCAGGAACGGCCGTGGGCCCCTGACATGCCACGATTCCCTCACCGGGAGGCTGTTAGAGACCAGGCCGTCTCCCCACCATGCCCCGTGTCCCTCCCCTGCCCAGGGCCTGGAGATTGTGAATCCTCAAGCAGCGGAGAAGAAGGTGGCAGAGGCCAACCAGAAGTACTTCTCCAGCATGGCCGAGTTCCTCAAGGTCAAGGGCGAGAAGAGTGGCATCACGTCCACCTGAGGGGGGCGCCCGGCCATCAGCAACCGGAGGGACACGGGGTCCCCGCCCCAAGGGGGTCGGGGTGCGGAGGGGCTGGGGGTGCCGGTAGAGAGCGGCGCCCCAGGCCAGCTGCCGTGGCGTGAGGGCCAGTGAGGCCTGGGAGGAGCCGGCCCCCCGCGTGGAGCTCGCCGCCCCCTCCGCAGACACACAGCCAGGCCTCAGCACATGTCGTCTTTAACTGGGAAAGGAGCTACCTTTGGAAGGGATGTAATTAAAAACACGTTATCAGGATCTAGTCTTGGCGACTGAGCGTTTGTCAGCCGCCTGGGTGGCTGAGGAGTCAGCGCTCTGGGTTCGGGAGCAGAGCTCGGGCTCCGCAGAACCCAGGTCCACCCTGGGCCTGTCACCTCCTCCTTGTGCGGTTCCCGGGCGAGGAGCGCCCTCTCCATCTCCAGGCCCCTTTGAGAACCGCGCTCATTCTGAGGCCCCAGCTTCCGGCACAGGCCACCTGGGCGGTTGGTCTCCACTCTGCAGGCCTCCCCACTCACATCGCCAGGCGCACACGTGGGGACACAGAGGTGCTCGGGAAGCACTCAGCACCGGGCTCAGCCTCAGGGCCCCATGACGGGGGCACTGTTCTTACTCCAGTGCTGGCTGAGGACTTCCTGCTCCCGCCCTGCTGCGCCAAGCCCTGCCTGTGCGGGGCAGACAGGCGCCCTGCCCTGGGGGCACCCAGCACTGCGAAAGCGCCTGCCAGGTAGGGCGAGTGCTGTGCCTCCAGGGGCCGCCTGCTCTGCGCTGGGAGCTGGCTTCAGCGCTGCTTGCTGGCCTGCGAGGTCAGCCATCCTCAGCCACCCTGGAGGAGCGGCCCCACGGGGAGCCGGGCCTCTCGCTCTCAGCTTCTCCCTGGGTCTCTCTCTAGCTCATTGAATCCTGGCTGAAATCTCTCTCCATGGGACTCCCCTGTCACCACTCGGGGCTCTGTGTGTCTCTGGACCCCAGCCTCCCCCTCATCCCAGGGCTACTCTTCCCCTCCCTCACGTGAAAGGTGTGCACACCTGGGAGGTTCTTTCCAAAGGCCAGATAACCCCAGGCCACAGAACTGTCTTCCCAGACTTAGGCTGGATCTGTGTAGATCAGCCTTGCTTGAAAGTGGCGACCTCTGCCTGTGGGTCTGCCAGGGAAGGGCCACCTGTCAGAGTCCCCTTCCCCCCGCCCCCGGCCAGACGGAACCGTTGAACCAGTGGACAGGGGCACAGAGGTGCGAGTCTGAAGGAATCTCAGTCACCTGGCCTGACAGCCCTGCATCCTCGTAATTTCTCCCAAGTTTAGTACGCTTTAGGATCACCTGGAAGGAGAGTTTGATTCAGCTGGTCTCTGTGTATGTGTGGGTTTTTAGTCTCTCAGTCAGGTCCGACTCTTTGCGACCCCATGGACTGTAGCCCGCCAGGCTCCTCTATCTGTGGGATTTCCCAGAAGAGAATACTGGAGTGGGTGACCATTCCCTTCGCCAGGGGATCTTCCCCACCCAGGGATTGAACCTGCGTCTCCTGCACCGACAGATGATTCTTTCTTGCTGAGCTTCCAGGAAAGCACACAGTCTATGGTGGGGCTCAAACACATGACTTTTTAACAACTTGGCAGGTGGTTTATTGCTGCCAATGTGGGGACTAACACTATGAAAACTACTCTAAAAAGTTCTCTACCAGATTAGCAGCATGTTGGAATCACCCTCAGAGTCTGAATTACCATGTCTGGTTCCCATCCTGAGAAACTTGATTTAATCGGTCTAGAGCAAGGCCTGAGTATCTGAATTGTTTTAGGTCCCCAGGTGCTTCTAATGTGCAGCCAAGTTTGAGAACCATTGCCCTAGTGTGACCCGTGGGCCATCACCATCACCTGGGAATCTTAGAAAGCAGGGCCTGGGACCTCCTGAATCAGAATTTGCGTTTGACAAATCCCCAAGGGATTTTTAAGCCTTCTTAAAGACACTACTCCATCCAGGGACCACATGTTGAATAAACACTGTTTTGGATCAATAACTTCAACTCTAGTGATCAACCAGGAAGTTTGTAAAAATTGAGATCCCTAGGCTTCACTCCCCAGAGAAGGCAATGGCACCCCACTCCAGTACTCTTGCCTGGAAAATCCATGGACAGAGGAGCCTGGTGGGCTGCAGTCCATGTGGTCGCTAAGAGTCGGGCACAACTGAGCGACTTCACTTTCATGCATTGGAGAAGGTAATGGCAACCCACTCCAGTGTTCTTGCCTGGAGAATCCCAGGGATTCTGGTGGGCTGCCGTCTATGGGATTGTACAGAGTCAGACACGACTGAAGCGACTTGGCAGCAGTGGCGGCAGCAGCAGGCTTCCCTCCCCAGGTCTGGGTGGACCTGATTGGTCGCTAAGAGTCGGGCACAACTGAGCGACTTCACTTTCATGCATTGGAGAAGGTAATGGCAACCCACTCCAGTGTTCTTGCCTGGAGAATCCCAGGGATTCTGGTGGGCTGCCGTCTATGGGATTGTACAGAGTCAGACACGACTGAAGCGACTTGGCAGCAGTGGCGGCAGCAGCAGGCTTCCCTCCCCAGGTCTGGGTGGACCTGAGAGCAGTGCCTGCCTTGCGGCAGGTGACGCCAGTGTTCTCACCGGCATCTCCCCTGGAGTTCCCTTACTTTCCTCCTCCACCTGACTTCCCATCTCCACTGTGTGGCCCAGGGCAAATGCCTCCTGGTTTGCAGAAGCACCGGTACCTAGCAAGTCTTAACCACGTCATTCCCCGTATCCATCCATGTATTCATTCAGCAAATGGTTACTGAGTGCTTTCTACTGAGAGGAGAAGACTCAAATCATTAGGAAAAGGATGGCATACTCGCAAAAGTAGGTTCTAATGAACAGGGCTCATGGGACCGCTCAGAACGGGAAGTCAGGGAAGTTCTCCCTTCAAGAGAAGACCACCGAGCTGAGATGTGAAGGACCAGTAGGCGACAATCATGGTCGGGGGAGGTGCGCGGGGGCGGGGGGACACGGAATCCCATCTGTACCTTCTGCGGCGTCTTCACGACAACAAGCGAACGGAGGTGCGGAGAATTACTGTCCCACAATCGCGTCACCATTCAGAGGAAGGCCAAAAACTCCATGCTGCTTCCCAACCAGTGCAGCTATGCGTGATGTCAGTGACTTGGGGCATTGTCTTCTGCTTCCTTCCTTTTCTTCCTCTGAGTTTCAAAGATGGGCCGTGCAACTGAGAGACCGGTCCGCCTGGCCAAGACACAAGGCAGGCGGAAGGATGCGCGCTGGTCCCAAGCCTACCTGCTCTGCCTGGTTTCACACGCTTCCAGGAGCGGGTACCGCCCACTCGTCACATCATTGGACGGACAGAAATGAACGACAGCCGGGCCCACGAAGGGGAAGGGGTGGACGCTCTTGCCTGGCTCCGCCCAAGGGCTGCCTTGACTGGCAGGTCCGTGGGGTGCGGGGGCGCGGCGCCCGCCGCTCTCCGCGTCGGTATTGGCTCCTCGCTGGAAGGACGGAGGCGCCGCCGGCCGCAGGCGCCCGCCCTCCCGGGGCTCAGGTGCCTGCCCCCCGCCCCTCGCTGCCGCCCCTGTGCCGGGGCGCGGTCTCCGGGCGAGGCTGCCCCTTGGCGCGGGCGTGGGGCTGCGAGTGCCCCGGCCGGGGAGAGGGTCCCCCTGCCCTCTCCGCTCCCCGCCCCCCGCGGGCGCCAGCTGCTCGGGGGCAGGGGTCGGGGGGTCAGCTCTCCGGGAGGGAAGACGCCAGCCTCAGAGCTGGGAGTTTCAGCCCGAGTTTCTGCCTCTGCAGTGACGGGCCCGCCAGGTCTAGGGCTCGACAAGTGCCCCGGCTCTGGGCTCGCACGGCCCCCGGCCCAGGCCTTGCTCCCGCGGTGTCGCGACTGCCCTCGCGCGCTCGCGCCTCAGCTCTTACTCCTGAGTGGCTGGCCCTGGCTCTCTTGGACGCTCTGTCTCCTGGATCCGCTCCGGGTGCGGACTTCCTCTTGATGTCGCTCCCGCCTCAGGGTCTTCTCGGTGGGACTCTTGAGCGCCTGCGGGTCCCGGGCACCCGGTCCTCTCGGGGCCCCTCCCGAGTTCCCGCGCTCCCCGCGGCATCAGCCGTCTCCCGGTGGCGGGCGGCGCCGGGCGCTCTTTCTAAGCAGGCCCTGCCCGTCTGCTCGGGGGCAGGCCCCTGCCCACGGTTGCTGCTCCTGTCCTCTGGTGCTGGTTGTTTTGGCTCCTTCCCCACCCCCTGCCCTCACCGTGTCGGCTGTCACTTCCCTCGGTCTGGGGCTTCTGCCTCCATTCCCATTAGTCCCTCCACTGGGGTGGGATCCTGCGAGGGGGCAAGGAGCCCCGCCCCTGGGTGTGCGTCTGGGCGCCTCGCCGTGGCTGTGGACGCTCCCCAGCCCTGCAGAGCGCTCTTGGTGTAAGCCGTCCTGGAGCCTGGGCTCGAGCCTGCCCAGCCCACCCTGCTGGAGCCCCCTCGGGGTGCAAGGTGTCTTCAGGCTGCGCTTCCTGTACTGTGCGGTGTGGGGCTTGGGGGCCGGAGTGGGGCCTTTTTCCCCAGGATGAGGAACTTCTTGGTGTTGCCTCCTTCAGGGGTAGGTTCCGGTGTGTGTTGGTGTTGGCCACTGTTGGACTTGAGGTGTCTGTGCCTTTCTGTGTGCCCCCCACCGTGGGACTAAGGACCCTTCCCGGTGCTGGTGCCCAGGGCCAACGCCTCCGCCCTGCTCCTGATGTCCCACTGGGCGGGACTCGGCGTCTGCCCTCTCCTGAGGCCCAGCTTCCTTGGTGCGGGGGGTAAGATGCCCGAGACTTGAGGGGAAGACCCCAGGGTGGGATTCCCAGTCCCCCCGCCTTGGTCCTGGGCCTTGCAGCGGGGAGATGACCCCCTCCACCCCAGGGCCTGGTGTGTCCGCCCCTGCTGTCAGTGGCCTCCCGGGTTAAGGAGGCCTTCCAGCACCACTCCCCAGCAGGCCAGGGCGCCTCACCCCACGGCTCGTGACAGCCCCCGGGGTCAGGGACCGCTTGGTGTGGGTTCTCCAGGACTGAGGCTCTGGCTCTTGCGGCGTGTGTGCGGCAGAGCGGTCTCCCGGGAAGTGACGCTTCGGGGGCTCTCGTGTGTGAGTTTTAGTCCTGCCCGAGTGGGCGTTGGCTCCTGTGGGTCTGGCGCACTGCTCACCGCCCTACCTCCTGGCTCGTGGGGGTGTGCCTGTCTCCTGGATGGAGTGTTTTGGTTAAGTCTCCCGGACCGGGGTTCCAGAGTCCCGGGTGCCATTTGAGACTCGGGGCGGTGAGAGCGCCTGCTCGTCTCCCCCGAGACCCCTGCCCCGCCTGCCTGGCCCGGAGCGCCCCGGCGGCCCCTCTGAGAGCGGCGGGGCCCCCAGCCCTGTCAGCCTGCGGCTCTTCCGTGAGGAGGGCTTCTCTACCTCAGGACTCGGGCTCCAGCCCCCTTTCCGGGCCTTTCCTGCGGATCTGAGGCACAGGCTCCCACTTGCTGGGGGGGTTCTCGGGGTAGGGCGGGGGCATGGTGCCTCCGCAGCCAAGGCTCTCAGCTCTTGTAAGTACCGACCCATCCTGGGGTGCGAGCACCGACGCGGCGTGCGTGCCCTGCTCTGGGGCCGCCGCCTCCCCGGCTCAGGCGGTGTCCTCTCGCGGGCTCAGCCCTGCCCACTGGAGGCGCTGTCTGAGAGATCGCTTCCTGGGCTCCGGCTCTCCTTGGCCCGGCCCCTTGCTTCCTTCAGGACTTCTGCTGCCGCAGTCTGTTGCCCCTCCAGAGGGTGTCAACTCCTCTCCTGGGCTGGGTGCCCAGGCCCATCTAGTGTGGGGACCCCCCTCCCTGAGGCCTGCAGTGCCTTGTTCGGGGTGTAAACCCTCTGAGCTGGAGCGCCCGTCCCTGCCCGTGCGTGGGGCTCCTGGGGCAGAGGCGGAGAGCAGAAGCTCCTGTCTGACGCTCCTGGGCCCCCACACCACCGGGCAGCAGGAGGTGCTCCAGCGTCGGGGTGTTGGCTGAGACTCACCCCTGCACGCCTCGTGGCCGATCCAGCCCTGGTGTGAGCTCCTGGGCCCAGGTGCCGCCTCACCTGCTCTGAGCCCCTCTGTGCCACTGTCTCCTGGGTGCTTTTTCTGGCTGCCCCGCCTTCCCGGAGCTGGAGCCACCCCGTGTTCCCCGCCTCGGCGTGTCAGCCCGCCCTGGCTGAGGGCGCAGCTGTCCCTCTCGCTTGGCCCCTTTGGCTCCGCGCCTCCCCCGCCCCGTCCGAGGTCAGCGTCCCCAGAGGGGCCCTCTGGAGGGTGGGCCCGTCCCGGGGTGCTTCCGGTTCGAAGGCGCTGCTCTCTGAGACGCTGACCCTCCGGTGGCTGCTAGCACATTTTATTGGAATCTCAACTAGGTGGCAAAACCTGTAGCTGTGTTCTGTGTTGCTCTTGCCACATTCATGGACAGCACAGATACAGGATGTTCCTGTCCCCGTGGAAAGTTCTGGGGGACAGGACTCTTCCGGAGGCTCCCTTCTCCTTCTCCGTGGTGGAGGCGCTCTTGGCGTGACGTCTCTCTGGGTCGAGGCTCCGAGTCCTCCTTGGCCTGCTCTTTCTGCCTGGGCAGTTGGGGCTGCTCGGGGGCTCCCCCCCTTGGCCTGTGGGGTGCACTCCCCACCTCTGCAGGGACCTCCCTCCCCGAGGCTCGCCGTCTCTCCTGGGCTTGGGGTCAGGTCCTGAGGGGCGGCTTCCGCCCAGGGAAAGCTTCTGGTGGCTCCCCTGTGACCTCAGTCCCCTCTGGGTTGCGTGTCACTTCCTGTAGGCTGGAGATGCCCATCTTGGTGTAGAGGAGGCTTGTCGGAAGGCTTAGGTGTCCCTGAGTCTCCACCACCACTGCACCTGCTTGGTGCACCGTCCTGCGTGGGTGCAGGTAGCCCCGCCTCCGCCGAGGTTCCCTTCCCCCTCTCATCTCTGTCGGAGTTCTCGCCTCTTCTGGTCCTCTCCGGTGGTAACCCTTTTTGGTGTTGGTACTACGGGTTAGTAGTAATATCTGCTTTGGTTTCAGGATTCTCGTCTGGAGTAAACTTATCAGAGGTCGAAGGCCGCCTTCTGCTTGGGGTCAGCCCTCTGTAAGGGTCAGTGGGTTTGGTTTTCCCAGTTGTAGGCACCTTCTGTCTGCCCTTACCACGCTTCCCCTCTGTCCCTTACACCTTTACCGAGTGTGTACGGTGTCCGATTCCTCGCCGTGGGACGCGGAGCCCTCTGTCTCCTGACTTGTCTGGGGCGTGGCCGCTCCTTGTGTTAGGGTTCTGGTCACCTGTGTGCATGGCTCCTCTGGGGGACTCGTGGTCTCTGGGTCTAAAGCCTCGTCCCCAGCAGTCAGCCTGACTTGGCCACGTGCCGTTTTCCTGTTCTAAGAAATCCTTTTGAGTGTTATCTGGGGGAGAAGGTGTTTCACGCCCTAGGAATTTTCCACTTCCTGGGTCAGAGGTGTGAAAAAAGTATGTGTATTTCCTTGGTCAGAAACTTCTAGAGTCCTCTCATGGGCCAGACCTGTGCTGGGCAGTCAAGGCCGGAGGAGGAGAACGGGGCCTGGTCTCGGTCACCAGATAGCTACTGCCTCTTCCCCTTCGCCGTCCACGTACCCTGCAGTCCCGGCCTCATTCGGGCCCTCATCAGCCAGGGAGTAAACGTGTGTTTCTTCTCGCTCTCTCCCAGCAGCGTCCGTCTCCAGGAGAGTATGAAGAGAGTGCGTCTGTAGGGCAGGGAAGATGGCGGACAAGCGCAAACTCCAAGGTACCAGGCTTCCCGCCGGCGTGCCGCGCACTCACTCCTCGGAACTCTTTTCTGGGCGCCTGCTGCCTCGGCAGGATGCTCACAGTCTCCTTTCCTCCCCTCCAGGTGAGATTGACCGCTGCCTCAAGAAGGTGTCCGAGGGCGTGGAGCAATTTGAAGATATTTGGCAGAAGGTACCGGGGCTGGGCCTAAAAATCCAGGTGCACCTCCAGGGATGGGCGAACAGGACAAGACTGGGGAGCTCCTGAGTGTGGACCGGGAGAGGGCCTGCCTGTCCAGGTGCTAAGGACCTCAGAGAAGCCGCTCTGGGGTGGCTTGGTGGGCGTGGGGGTGGGTCCCCCAGAGTCCCCGGCCCACAGAGAGACTGGAGTCTTCCCCTGCAGAGGGCCGTCGGGCAGCCAGAAGCGCACTGACGCCTGCATTCTCTCCGTCCCGCAGCTCCACAATGCAGCCAACGCGAACCAGAAAGAAAAGTATGAGGCTGATCTAAAGAAGGAGATTAAGAAGCTTCAAGTGAGGGGGCTGGGGGCCTGGACTCCTGTGTCCTGAGGGTGGCGGGAACAGGGAGCGTGGACTGCTGGGTCCCGGGAAGCTGAGGGCTGGAGAGCTGGGGGCCAGGCTGCCCTGAGGCCGCCTGACCGTCTTGCCGTTGCCTCCTCCAGCGGCTGAGGGACCAGATCAAGACATGGGTAGCGTCCAACGAGATCAAGGACAAGAGGCAGCTCATAGACAACCGCAAGCTCATTGAGACGGTAGGAGCCCGGGGTTGGTGCCTGAGAGGCGGGGGTGGCAAGAGTCCTGGGGCCCTAGAGGTCCTGAGAAGAAGGACCTGGGGAAGGCAGACGGTGGCCCCTGGGGCTCCGGTGTGCGCTCCCCGGCCCTGAGTCAGCTGCTCTCCCGCCTTTGGGACCCCCGCCAATGGCGCTCTCCACAGCAAATGGAACGGTTCAAAGTCGTGGAGCGAGAGACCAAGACCAAAGCCTACAGCAAGGAGGGCCTGGGCCTGGCGCAGAAGGTGGACCCCGCCCAGAAGGAGAAGGAGGAGGTCGGCCAGTGGCTCACGGTGCGTCAGGGCGGAGGGGGGCTGAGCGAGTCGGGGCCCCGGCTCCGTGGGGTGAGGACTCTGCTGACTGTCTCCTCCCCTCCACGCAGAACACCATCGACACCCTGAACATGCAGGTGGACCAGTTTGAGAGCGAAGTGGAGTCCCTGTCAGTGCAGACGCGCAAGAAGAAGGGTGACAAGGATGTGAGTTGGGGGCCCAGGGCGCAGGGGGCGGGGGCGGGGCGGG
>SJYT01063443.1:63090-111002 GCA_006410635.1 Cephalophus harveyi | reverse complement strand
GCTCACGCTTGCCACCGCCCCACAGACATCCTCCTGAGCAGCACGTCGGCGCCCCCGGCCTCAGCCCAGCCCCCCCTGCAGCTGTCAGAGGTGAACATCCCGCTGTCACTGGGCGTGTGTCCGCTGGGCCCGGTGCCCCTCACCAAGGAGCAGCTCTACCAGCAGGCTATGGAGGAGGCCGCCTGGCACCACATGCCCCACCCCTCGGACTCGGAGCGCATCCGGTGAGGGCCTGCGGCAAGCGAGGGGGCCGCGGCCCGCTGCCCTTGGCCGGCGCTGACCCCCTGTCCCCCACAGGCAGTACCTGCCCCGGAACCCCTGTCCGACGCCCCCCTACCAAGATGTGTATAAGAGACAAGTGTGTGGCCCCCCGCGGCCCCAGCGCGCAGATGCGTGCCTGTCCGCGCCAGTGGGCCCTCCCCAGAAGCCCCCGTCCGAGCGGGGCTGTCCCTGGGCCCCACACTGCTGGGCGCTCTGTGTCTCCCCGGCCCGTGTCCTCCCAGGGCCCAGCTCCGTGGGCGGGTCCGCGTCCATTTCTCCGAGTGCGGGTCTCCACCCTGCTCTTCCCTGCACTCCTCCAGGTCTCAGGGCAGCCCCCCTCCCCGGCAGGGTCCTCCTTCCAGGAGAACGCCCGAGAGCATGCTCCCCGCTCCCTGGGGGATGCGGGCCGACTCCAGGTGCCTCCCCAGGCTCTGGGTGGGCGTTGCCCACACCCTGCTGCAGCGGCCACCGCAGAGGAGGTCTGAGGACGCACGTTGCCAAGCAGTGCCCCTATCCTGGGCTGACCGCACCTCCCCGCGGCCCCACTGTGCATGCTTCCTCTGTGACTTTCTCCGAGTCTCCCTGTCCGTCCCACCCGGGACCCTCCTCTGAGCCTGCGCCCATCTGTTCTCCACAGGAAGGAACCCAGTGCCACAGCCCCAGTGGGTGCCGGGGGCGTGGCTCCAGGCTCAGGGAACAACGCAGGGGGACCCAGCCTCCTGGTGCCACTCCCTGTGAACCCCCCCAGCTCCCCAACGCCCAGCTTCAGTGAGGCCAAGGCAGCTGGCAGCCTGCTGAACGGGCCTCCGCAGTTTAGCGCCGCACCCGAGATCAAGGTGGGCCCGCGCCTCGCCCCGGGCCCCTCCTCCCGCCCGCACGGCCCCCGGCTCCTCGCCCACACCCCCGCGCTGTCACCCGGGCTCCCCACCGGGGCCTCTGTCCCCTGCCTCACCCCTGTGTCCACCGTCACCTTCCAGCCGTCAGTCTGTCCCCAGCTCGCCCCATGAGGCTGTCGTTTCACGCGACTCACTGTTTGGGGCTCACTGCTTCCTTCCTTTTGAAAACAAACAACTCTTAACTCCAGAAAACACTTGTCTGCTCTGAGCCACTTTGTGCTGGCCGAACTCACTTCCCACCTTCCCTGCAGACGCTGTGGGGCGGGTCTGGTTGGGCTGGGCACAGGGTGCTGTGGACCATGCGGGTACGTCTGCCTTAACCTGGGGAGACGCCCAGCAAGGGCTCGGGGTGAGGGGAGGGGCTCATATCCAGGCTGGGCCCAGGGCCGGGGCAGGCAGGTTCAGCAGACAGGGTGAGTAGGCCAGGCGCGTCCTCCTGAGCCGGCATGTCTGCCCTCGGCTCCTCGGGAGACCCAGCCCTGCACTGTCCCCTGCCCCTTCCTTCCTTCAACCGGAAAACGGAAGGGCTCACAGTCCCGCCTCCAGTGTGAGGGCTTCTTTGGAACGGGCCTCACGACGCTCTCAGAACCGTCTCTGGCTCAGAGTAAGCACCCAAGCTTGAGAGGTACAGTGAGCAGGAAACTGCACGCGTTTATTTCTCTGGAGAAAAAACAAGTCTTGAGGTTCCCGACACTGGTCCACGTTTTGTTTCTTCTGGTTACTGAGTGAGCCGTGGGGATGGGTAGAAAGGTTTTGAGGACAGGAGCGACGCGGGTGGAAAGGTGCCCGCGGGGCCTGTGTGCGCAGCACGCTGCGGGGTAAGGGAGCCCGAGCAGCAGGGCGGAGCCTCGGCCCTGCCAGCGTGGGGTGAGGAGGTCAGAGCAGCTGCCGGGGCCGGCCAGGCCGGGGCGGGCAGTGAGCGGGCCCTTCTGGCGTGCGGGCGCGCAGAGAAGCGGGCGCCCGGTGGGGCTTCCCACAGCGCTGACCACCTGCAGCGTGGGGGGCTTGGGGGTGCCCCGTGGCACTGTGCAGCAGGGTCCACACGTGCTGGGCGCCTGGATCAGCAGGTGCTCGGTTGTGCCTGGGTCTTCTCTCCGCCGCTCAGCGTTGCTGGAGCTTGTCCTATGCAGATAGCTTTGGCTCAGCTGAACCCCAGCGGAGAGGCAGGTGTGCTGACCGCGAGGACCAGGGCCTGCCCGTGGCCCTGGCCTCAGCCACCCTTCCTCCCCAGGCCCCCGAGCCCCTGAGCTCGCTGAAATCTATGGCGGAGCGTGCGGCCATCAGCTCTGGCATCGAAGACCCCGTACCCACGCTGCACCTGACCGAGCGAGGTGAGTGGCTGGGGCCGGGGTGGGCCCGCCGGGCAGGCTGCACGCCTCGGCTCACGCTTGCCACCGCCCCACAGACATCCTCCTGAGCAGCACGTCGGCGCCCCCGGCCTCAGCCCAGCCCCCCCTGCAGCTGTCAGAGGTGAACATCCCGCTGTCACTGGGCGTGTGTCCGCTGGGCCCGGTGCCCCTCACCAAGGAGCAGCTCTACCAGCAGGCTATGGAGGAGGCCGCCTGGCACCACATGCCCCACCCCTCGGACTCGGAGCGCATCCGGTGAGGGCCTGCGGCAAGCGAGGGGGCCGCGGCCCGCTGCCCTTGGCCGGCGCTGACCCCCTGTCCCCCACAGGCAGTACCTGCCCCGGAACCCCTGTCCGACGCCCCCCTACCACCACCAGATGCCGCCCCCACACTCGGACACTGTGGAGTTCTACCAGCGCCTGTCCACCGAGACGCTCTTCTTCATCTTCTACTATCTGGAGGTACAGCAGGGCCCCCCTCGGGCTGCAAGAGTGAGGTGGGTGCCCCGCTGCGGCTCCCAGGACCACAGCCCCCGCTGCCCCAGCCTCCCGCTGCCCCCGCTCCAGCAGGAGGGTCGGGGCTGGCCTGTCCGGGGCAGCAGCAGGGAGCCCGCCCGCCCCGGTGCCCGTAGGCACGTTCTTAGGCCTCCCTGGGAACCACCACGGAGCCATCCCCGTGACCCCAGTGAGTCAACAGTGACCTCCGCTCTCAGCCCTCCCTAAGTCGCTTCAGTTGTGTCCGACTCTGTGTGACCCCATAGGCGGCAGCCCACCAGGCCCCCTGTCCCTGGGATTCTCCAGGCATTCCACTCCACTGGAGTGGGTTGCTATTTCCTTCTCCAACGCATGAAAGTGAAAAGTGAAAGTGAAGTCGCTCAGTTGTGCCGACTCTTAGTGACTCTTCAGCCTACCAGGCTTCTCCGTCCATGGGATCTTCTAAGCAAGAGTATTGGAGTGGGTTGCCATTGCCTTCTCCATCAGCCCTCCCTGGGAAAGTCTAAACTGCCTCTTCTCGGCTCTCATCACGATTAGTCACTTTTCCTTCTCAAAGCTTTTCTGAAAGCACTTTCCACCTCCTGCCTCCTTTCCCTTCAGAGCTGCGCTGCTGTTTCGGGCCCTAGCCCAGCTTGGTCTGGGGCCGGGCCTGGAGTCGGCCTGCCCCCCTGCCGCAGCCCCGCCCCCTGAGCGCCTGCCTTACCCCGCAGGGCACGAAGGCGCAGTACCTGGCGGCCAAGGCCCTGAAGAAGCAGTCCTGGCGGTTCCACACCAAGTACATGATGTGGTTCCAGAGGCACGAGGAGCCCAAGACCATCACGGACGAGTTCGAGCAGGTGAGGGCCCCTCCCCGCGCCCCGTCGGCCCGGTCCCCGCGGGCCGAGTCGGCGTAGCGCCGCCCGCCTGGCCATCCTCCTCCCGGCCCCGGCCGGCTCCGGGTCAGCCCAGACGGGCGCCAGCCTCTGAGGTGCCTTCCTCCGAGGAGCCTCCCAGCTCCGCGCGGCCTGGCCCCTGCCTTGCCTCCAGCCGGGGGTGGGGGGTGTGTGTCTCCCACCCAAGGTCAGGGCGCACGCGACGCGCCCCGCACCCGGCGGGGCAGGGGCTCGGCCACCTGGAAGGAGACGCCCTCTCACTCCAATAAGCAACGGGAACCTCCACTTCACGGAACTAGACCACCTGGGTTTGAACCCAGCTCTAGCTGGTGATTGGACGGTTCACGTGAACATCTGTCTCCATCTCGTTATCTGTAAAAATGGGGTGACAGGACCTCCCTTTACACAGTTGTTGTGAGGATTAAATGAGGTGGTCGCTGTGAGCGGTGCCGGTGCCTGCCATGTGGTGTTCTGGCTGTGCTGCACTTCATTCCGCTTGTAGCTGGTGTGTGCCACAGTGGCTTTCCCACCAAACCTTCAGCAGAGGCCAGGGTCCTGAACAAGGAACTCCCTTGCATTCTTGCAGGTTCTCTGAAGCACGCCCACCACTCACTCAGAACCCGCCCTCCCCACGGTGTCTCCTAGTCCCCTGCCCTGCCTCCTCTTAAGGGAGGGTATTTCTAGGCGTCAGCCCCTCAGGAGTTCCCGCGCCACCGCGGTTGTAATGAAACGTCTGTCCAGGCAGCACGCCTGGATGGAGGCGCCAGCCTGTTGTGCAGCCTCGAGGGTGTGCCTCACACACTCAGCAGTGATCAGTGCTCCAAAGGCACAGCCCTCGCCAGGAGCGGCAGGAGTTGGGCGCACACGCCCAGAGCCAGACCTGGCTCCCCCCCCGGGCGGTTCCCGCCCGAGAAGAGCCTCCTGAGGGTGCAGGGAGGCAGCGTGTGCTCGCAGCGGGCTGGCGCCCGGCTCCACCAGGCCCTGAGCGCCGGCCCTCCGGCCAGACCCTGAGCCCCGGGCCCTCACTGACCACCTTCTCCCCTGGCCAGGGCACCTACATCTACTTTGACTACGAGAAGTGGGGCCAGCGGAAGAAGGAAGGCTTCACCTTTGAGTACCGCTACCTGGAGGACCGGGACCTCCAGTGACACCGGCCCTGCCTCCCCTCCCCGCATGCGACCCCGCCCAGGTGAGGGCCCCGCCCCGGGGGTCGGAGCCCGGCCTCGGCAGCCCCGACCCTGGCAGCGGGGGGCCGGGAGGCTCCCCCAGCCCGCCCCAGGGCCCGGGCCAGGGCCGCACCCTCCCCTCCCCAGTGAGGGACATTTTTTGGTAAACCTATTTTCATTTTGGAAAATATTTATGAATAAATAGTTTTATATGACGGCTGGCAGCAGCAGCCTCTCCTGTGCGCCCTTGAGAGTCAGGGAGCCACGGGTGGGTCCTGCTGGCGGGGACGCCGGGCCAGCTGGGGGTTGAACTGCGAGTTGTACCGCCTCCGCCGCTCGTCCACCTCTTCCGGCTGCTCCTCCGGGGCCGCCGCGCCGCCCACCCGGGCCAGCAGGGCCTCTGCCCGCGCCCTCTCAGCCGCTTCCCGCCGCAGACGGTCCGCTCGCAGCTGCTCCAGGGACGGAGGCCTGCAGGGAGAGGACAGTCAGTGTGGGAAGCTGGAGGCCCAGCCCCTCGAAGGGCAGGCAGGGCTTTGACGCTGGGACCCGGCAGCTGGCCTTGCTGCCTCGCCGGGCAGTGCCCCCCTGCCAGTCCTCGGCTGGGCGGCCTTGTGCACCACCTGGCTCATCCCCTCCTCTGTGGGAAAGAGACCCACCAGGGTGCCAGCCTGCACTTGGCAGTCTGGCATCCTAGGAACACAAGCACGCCTGTTTACTCGAACCGAGCTCTGCTCCTCAAACTCTGCCTCGGAAACAAACTCAGAGCTGTCCACGATCTAATGTATACATCGTAAAGAGAGTAAGCAGCTGAGCAGATGGCCCACCAGCCACCAGAGCAGCGGCCTTGTAACATCAGGTAGTCTCTGCAGACCCCAGAACAAGGCTGGAAACGTTCATCGGTGCTACGAAAATGGGCTTGACCTTGCAGGCCCCAGAGCCCCTGCCTCCACCAGATGGGCTCGGCCACCTGGAAGGAGACGCCCTCTCACTCCAATAAGCAACGGGAACCTCCACTTCACGGAACTAGACCACCTGGGTTTGAACCCAGCTCTAGCTGGTGATTGGACGGTTCACGTGAACATCTGTCTCCATCTCGTTATCTGTAAAAATGGGGTGACAGGACCTCCCTTTACACAGTTGTTGTGAGGATTAAATGAGGTGGTCGCTGTGAGCGGTGCCGGTGCCTGCCATGTGGTGTTCTGGCTGTGCTGCACTTCATTCCGCTTGTAGCTGGTGTGTGCCACAGTGGCTTTCCCACCAAACCTTCAGCAGAGGCCAGGGTCCTGAACAAGGAACTCCCTTGCATTCTTGCAGGTTCTCTGAAGCACGCCCACCACTCACTCAGAACCCGCCCTCCCCACGGTGTCTCCTAGTCCCCTGCCCTGCCTCCTCTTAAGGGAGGGTATTTCTAGGCGTCAGCCCCTCAGGAGTTCCCGCGCCACCGCGGTTGTAATGAAACGTCTGTCCAGGCAGCACGCCTGGATGGAGGCGCCAGCCTGTTGTGCAGCCTCGAGGGTGTGCCTCACACACTCAGCAGTGATCAGTGCTCCAAAGGCACAGCCCTCGCCAGGAGCGGCAGGAGTTGGGCGCACACGCCCAGAGCCAGACCTGGCTCCCCCCCCGGGCGGTTCCCGCCCGAGAAGAGCCTCCTGAGGGTGCAGGGAGGCAGCGTGTGCTCGCAGCGGGCTGGCGCCCGGCTCCACCAGGCCCTGAGCGCCGGCCCTCCGGCCAGACCCTGAGCCCCGGGCCCTCACTGACCACCTTCTCCCCTGGCCAGGGCACCTACATCTACTTTGACTACGAGAAGTGGGGCCAGCGGAAGAAGGAAGGCTTCACCTTTGAGTACCGCTACCTGGAGGACCGGGACCTCCAGTGACACCGGCCCTGCCTCCCCTCCCCGCATGCGACCCCGCCCAGGTGAGGGCCCCGCCCCGGGGGTCGGAGCCCGGCCTCGGCAGCCCCGACCCTGGCAGCGGGGGGCCGGGAGGCTCCCCCAGCCCGCCCCAGGGCCCGGGCCAGGGCCGCACCCTCCCCTCCCCAGTGAGGGACATTTTTTGGTAAACCTATTTTCATTTTGGAAAATATTTATGAATAAATAGTTTTATATGACGGCTGGCAGCAGCAGCCTCTCCTGTGCGCCCTTGAGAGTCAGGGAGCCACGGGTGGGTCCTGCTGGCGGGGACGCCGGGCCAGCTGGGGGTTGAACTGCGAGTTGTACCGCCTCCGCCGCTCGTCCACCTCTTCCGGCTGCTCCTCCGGGGCCGCCGCGCCGCCCACCCGGGCCAGCAGGGCCTCTGCCCGCGCCCTCTCAGCCGCTTCCCGCCGCAGACGGTCCGCTCGCAGCTGCTCCAGGGACGGAGGCCTGCAGGGAGAGGACAGTCAGTGTGGGAAGCTGGAGGCCCAGCCCCTCGAAGGGCAGGCAGGGCTTTGACGCTGGGACCCGGCAGCTGGCCTTGCTGCCTCGCCGGGCAGTGCCCCCCTGCCAGTCCTCGGCTGGGCGGCCTTGCGCACCACCTGGCTCATCCCCTCCTCTGTGGGAAAGAGACCCACCAGGGTGCCAGCCTGCACTTGGCAGTCTGGCATCCTAGGAACACAAGCACGCCTGTTTACTCGAACCGAGCTCTGCTCCTCAAACTCTGCCTCGGAAACAAACTCAGAGCTGTCCACGATCTAATGTATACATCGTAAAGAGAGTAAGCAGCTGAGCAGATGGCCCACCAGCCACCAGAGCAGCGGCCTTGTAACATCAGGTAGTCTCTGCAGACCCCAGAACAAGGCTGGAAACGTTCATCGGTGCTACGAAAATGGGCTTGACCTTGCAGGCCCCAGAGCCCCTGCCTCCACCAGAGCGCCCGTGGTGCCCGCTCAGCCGAAGGAGGCTCCTTACTCTTTGGGTCGCTGTTTCTCAGGCGCCTTCTTTTCCTTTGTGCTGTGGCCACCACTGTCTCCACTGTGCTTCCTCTTCTTCCCCAAGTGCTTCTGCATCTCCCGCAGCGGGTCCAGGCGGCTCTTGATCCTCTCGTCGGGTCCAGGGCCAGAAGCGGGGCCGCCCCGCCTCGGGGGCAGCTGGTACCACGGGGGCTGAGTCTGGGCTTCCGCTGCACTCTGGCCCAGGTATGTCAGGATGCCCAGGGCTTTCTCTTGCCTCTCCTGACGGAGACAAGATGTGAAAGTGAGAACAGAAGCGTGTTCCCTCTTAGGGACCCAGGGTTCCCGCGGAGGCAGAACCAGACATTCAGCCTGTCAGGAGCCGACTCTGCCAGCTGCTGGGACTTCACAGACCAGTCCCCGGGGCGCCCCTGCTCTGGGGCACAGGGACAGCTTCAGCAACAAACAGCATAGGAAGGAGGGGACTGCTTATGTTAGGGTTCAAGGCAGCATCTTTGAGGAGATAAAAAACCTTGAAAAGGCAAGCCAGGTAAAGCGGTGACTGAGCGGGGAGGGGCGGGGAGGCAGTCTGATAGGAAACCCCTGAGGGCAAGTGAGGGACAGCGTCTGATTTACATTTTAGGAAGCTTAACACTTCCCAACATCTTCAGGGTTTGCACATCAGGTTAGAGACCTGAGGGGGTCTACCTAGCACCCGGCAATACTCAACACCTCTTACATGCTGTTCTAATTCTATTCTGAGTAGCTTGTTTAATCCCCACCATCTCCCTAAATACTCCGGTAGTCACACCTGAGGGCAAGGTACACCCCCACCCCCAGCTCCACCCGTGATCCCAGGAAGAGGGTAAGGCCAACTTACCTTCTCCTGTCGCTTCTCTTCCTCGTACTCTCTATTGCCTCTCGTCACCCCTTTCCCTTCTTCCAGCAGCTCCCGAAACAGATCCACAGGGCCAGAACTGCCTGGGGCTCCCGTTTCTGCTTCCAGTGCCGGAAGTGAGTTCTGATGCCTGGCTTTCTTCCGTAGGAATTCTGTGCGGGCCTGGAGGGAAAAAAAGTTACAGGTAGAACATTCGGAACCTAGCTGTAACCCAAGGGACTCGAGCCTGGTGCCGACCACCGCGGTGGTAAGCGCTCGAAGGAAGGGAGCAGGGGCGCTGGGAACCCAGAAGAGGCACCCGACCCCTCCTGGGGAGAGGGTGGAGCAGTGAGGCAAGGCGTGGTTTGTAAGCCACCTTCCAAACAGTAAACCAGGGGCTTTCATATTTGACACAATGAAAACAGCTATAAAGGCAGCCAAAACCTCTATCAGGACAGGTGATCTGAGTTCCAGGAAGGGCCCTAGGCCACTGCCCATTTGATTTCCAATTCCTATTGATAACCATCAACTTAAAAAATACGACTTTGGCTGCATCAGATCTTAGTTTTATAGCACGTGCGATCTGTTTCTCTGGCCAAGGACTGAATCTGGGCCCCCTGCACTGGAAGCCACTGGACCACTAGGGAAGTCCGATAAATGTGAACTTTAAAAACTCTTGACGACCTCCCAGCCAGTGCTGACGATCGGATTAGCCAAAGGACTGGAAGCTAGGTGTAAGCCAAACAGGTGAGGAGTTAGAGAGCGCCTCTAACGTTGGTGCGCAGCGGTGCAGGCAAAAGGCACGCCCGGCGCAGCGGGACTGGCTTGTGCCACTGTCGCTTCTCTGTGTCTCCTCTGAAGCCATCTCACTTCCCCGCCGAAGGGAGATAACCGCCCCGCTAAGAACGAACAGGGCTCGAGAGACGGCAAATCAAGCGCTTTGCACCGGATGAACAACAGGGGAAAGCGAAACTGAAGTCGCTCAGTCCTTTCCGACTCCTTGCGACCCCATGGTGTGTAGCCCACCAGGCTCCCTCATCCAGGGGACTCTCCAGGCAAGAATACTGGAGCGGATCGCCATTTCCTCCTCCAGGGGATCTTCCCGACCCAGGGGTCGAACCCAGGTCTCCCGCACTGCAGGCGGACTCTACTGTCTGGGCCACCAGGGGACAGCAGGAGCTCACCGCAGCTAAACTAACAGGCGGCCCGAGCTCCCGGGAGCTGCCCCGGGCTCCGATTACTCACGAGCCCCTACTCCGGCCCTCCAGGAGGACCGAGGAGAGGTCGAGGGGAACGTCGGCACGGCTGTGAGGTGAGGGGAGGGAGGGGAACCAGACCGAGGTCCAGCCTGAACAGCCGGGGCTCCATGTAGACGCGGGCTCCCCCGGCATCGGGGACTGGAAGTCAGGCCTCTCCACCGCCAGCCGCCCGCAGTCTGCAGGGACAGAGGCCTGTGTCCTCAGGGTGGTGTCTTCCTGGCCGAGGCGGGCTTCTGGGCCAGCATCAAGCAGCTGGAGCCCCGATCACAGGGAGGGGGCCCTGGAGCACCCAGAGTCCCCGCCTTTCCAACTCACTTGGGGTCCTGATTCCCTAGCCTGGGTCACAGCAGACACTGGATCTCTGGAATTAAGTGTTTCCTCCTCTAAAACCGAGAGCCGCTTCCCTGTGGATATGACGCATGGCCAGCCCAGTGGCCCCAGCACAGGCGCACTCGTTCTCGGGGGCCCAGGAAGCTTTAAACCAGGTGATGTCTGCAGAGAGGGCACCTTTCAGTGACCAAGTGGGCTTTGAATGCCATAAGCGCAGCATCCAGTGGCTGACATCCTTCTTCCCTCTATGAAACAATTTGCGTGCTGAGTCACTTAGGGCTTCCCTGGTCACTCAGCTGGTAAACCCACCTGCAGTGTGAGAGACCTGGGTTTGATCCCTGGATTGGGAAGGTCCCCTGGAGAAGGGAAAGGCTACCCGCTGCAGTATTCTGCCCTGGAGAATTCCATGGACTGTATAGACTCAGTGACTTTCACAGTCATGTTCGAGTCTATGCCACCTCATGGACTGCAGCCCACCAGGCTCCTCTGTCCATGGGATTCTCCAGGCAAGAGTACTGGAGTAGGTTGCCGTGCCCTCCTCCAGGGGATCTTCCCAGCCCAGGGATTGAACCCACGTCTCTTATGTCTCCTGCACTGGCAAGAGGGTTCTTTACCACTAGTGCCACCTGGGAAGCTGGAGGAATGATTAAATCCCCCATAACACCCAGACCAAGTGAAAGAAAGTGAAAGTGAAGTCACTCAGTTGTGTCTGACTCTTTGCGACCCCATGGTATGTAGCCCACCAGGCTCCTTCATCCAGGGGATTCTCCAGGCAAGAATACTGGAGCGGATCGCCATTTCCTCCTCCAGGGGATCTTCCCGACCCAGGGGATCTTCCCAACCCAGGGGTCGAACCCGGGTCTCCCGCACGGCAGGCAGACTCTTTACTGTCTGAGCCACCAGGGGACAGCAGGAGCTCACTGCACAGGGTGTTTGTACAGCTAAACTAACAAGCGGCCCGAGCTTCCGTGAACTGCCCAGGGCTCCGGTTATTCACGAGCCCCTACTCCGGCCTTCCAGGAGGACCAAGGAGAGGTTGAGGGGAGCGTCGGCACGGCCCGCAGGCCCCCGGTCCGCCAGGGTGCCCCGCTCCGGGCGCCGCCCCGCTCCCGGCACCGCCCCGCTCCGCGCCTGCGCGCTGAGCCGCGGCGCCGCGTCCGCCCGGGCCAGGGGCTCACCTCCTGCTGAGCGAGCAGCGCCCTCCGCTCACGCTCTTTCTCCTCCTCACGGGCTCGGGCCTCGTCACGCCGCACGCGGGCGACATTGTCCTTGTTCCGGACGTGCCAGCTCTTCTTGGGTAAAATATTCATGGCGCCTCAGCCGTCCGCGGACCGACAGGCCCACCTCCTGGCACTTCCAATTGGCGAGAGGCAGGCCCCGCCCCGTTGCTCCTTCCTCGGCCACGGATTGGCTCTGCGCTGTCTGACACGCCCCCCCCAGGGCTGTAGCGAGAGGTGACTGGCTGCAGGGCCCACGTCCCCCGTCTCCGAGAATCGCGCGTGGCGTCGCCTAGCGACTCCCGCTCACCAAGACTGATTCAATCACGTGTCCCCGCCCCGAGGCTCCTGAACGCAGCCGCTGATTGGCTGGCGCGGTTTCCCTCGCGGAAGAGTCCGCCACAGACCCACACATTTGATTGGTTTATGTCCTGCTGAAGGCTTGCCCCAGCTTCTGGACCCGAGATTAAAAAGGACTCAGCGACCTCCGCTGTGTTTATTGATACAGTACTAGATTTATTGATACAGTACTAGATTTATTGATACAGTACTAGAAAGAGGTTCACTGGAGGGTCGGGGGGCTCAGCAGGGAATCCCAGGGCTGGAAAAGCACGGGGTCTTCTCCAGTTTGCTCATTTTCCAAATGATGTTGACGAAGCTCAAAAAGGATCTGGGAGCAGGTCTGGGGCTGGAAGTGGGACGTCACCCCAAGTCAGGCTGGAGAGGTCAAAGAGTTCTGTCGGCCGAGCTCAGCGCCACAGCACGCTGTGCCAGGAAGACTTTATTCTGCGCCTCCTGAGGGAAAGGTAAAGAGGGGGGAGGTGAGACAAATCTCTCCCCTGTGTTCCTTTTCATACTCTCCAGGACCCCTTCCCAGGGGCCAGGCCTGGCTCACCATCTGTATCTGGCGTTTGAGTTCAGAGATGAGGCGTCCATATGAGTTAGCCAGGGCCACTGTATACGCCATCAGGATGCTAGACGAGACAAAATGGAAGCCACTCCCCAAACGTTCTCAGAATATCTTCCACGTAGCGCTTTTTAGAAACCAGGGGTCTGGACCTCCTCCTTCAGACTCAAGGAGTCGAAGCATCCCAGCCCCCTCCTTCCATCAGATCCAAGAGTTTGGGCCCCAAACCCCTTCTCACTCGGAAGCAGGCAGCGGGACCCCAGGTCAGACATTCAGAATCAGACCCAGGAGTCTAGCGTCCTCACCTGGAGATCAGCAGAAGGGGCACAGCAAAAGCCTGGGTACCCAGGAAGAAGAGAAAATTCTGGGCTGTCTGAGGCAGTTTGCAGATAGACTCGGGGATCGCCACCCAGATGGACGACTGACCCCGGAATGGACCACACAGCTTGGAAGGTGGGATCCTGGAGTCAGAAACAGGCAGAGCTCAAGGATGGCCCAAAGTCAGAACCCTGGACAGGAGGGTGGAGGGTGGGAGAGAAGAGGCCGGTACCTCTCACACTTACAGGAAGATGCTATAAAGCAAAGGAACGGCGGAGATGGCCAGACCCAGGAGAAGGACCAAGGGGAAAAAGAAGTTCACAGTGGAGGCTCGAAATGTGCGGGAGGCCGGGGAGCAGGTGGAGAAGAGGGTGATCTGGCAGGAGGGGATGAGGGAATAGGAGACACGGGAATCTGAGCCCCAGACTCTCCTCCACCATCCAGGAGCCCTAGTCCCTGGCCCCCTCTCCTCAATCAGGAGTCAAGAAGCCCGGGTCTTTTCCACCATCAGACACAAGAGTCCGGGTCCGTCCCCCACTTCCCTCAGACCTAACAATTGGGATGCCCTGGACCCTTCCTCCCACATCCAGGGGTCTGTCGTGCAGACCGTCCTCTATCAGGATCTCGTAGTGCGGGACCCCGGCATCCTCCCCCACCAGGATTCGGGAGTCTCATCCTTAAGTACTCTCTTCTCCCAGAATCCAGAAACCCAAGCCCCAGTACCTCCCCGCCTCAGACCCAAGGCTGCTTCCCACCGCTCACCTTCTTCAAGTAGAAAAGCAACAGGAACTTCACCGTGTTGAGCAAAGGCAGTAAAGGGCAGAAAAAACTCCCCACCCAGACCACCGTCTGTGCGTAGATGAGCCCCAGCACTTCGTCAGGCACCTGGAACTCCTGGGTCCTCGCAAAACGGCCCAGCGCCCCAGGACAGAGGCCGCAGAGCAGCCTGAGGCGCAGGGCGAGACCAGCGGCATCGGAGGCCGGCCGGCCGCGGGTTTCCCCGCCTTCACCGCCCCGCCCACCAATCGGAAGGGAGCCCATCTGGAGGCGGGGTGTGCGTCTAGGGGGCGGGGCTTGAGTGGGGTGAATAATCGTGGCTGTAGGGACCGGACGACCAGACCCGTGAGGGGGCGTGGTCTGCGGGCCTAGGGCAGGGGCGGGGCCACAGCAAGGGGAGGGATTCTCACTTCCGAGGAAACTGGATGAGCAGGGTGACTGCCAGGCCGGTTAGCAGATCAAATAGCAGGAGTTTGTACATCTCCTGTCCCAGGCGGGTCTCCCAGCACTGAGGGAGGAAGAACAGGTCAGAAAGACCTCAGGACCCTGTAGCCCCGAACAGCTGAGTCTCCAAATTGCAAAAGTATGAGACTCTATCAATACTTTATCGGAGGGCGGGGGGGGCAGGGTCTTTCTTCTTTTTAAAAATCCATACCCCTGTCCTCATGGGGAAGGTATTGTAGCACCGCAAGATCCTCTTTCCTCCCAAACCACGAATCTGGAGCCCACCGGGCTCTTCCTTTCCTTCAAGGACCCCAGGAGTCCCCGCATCCTCACCGGAAGTTCTCTGTAATTATAGCCACAGGTTTTGCACCCCTCATCCTTCGCATCGCCCCCGCAAGTGATCTTATCCCAGAGAGAGAAGAGCAGGACCAGCAGAGAGACCAGGCGGAGAGACACTGTCCTGGCAAGTGGAAAAGAGAAAAAGGGCATCAGCACTGATGGAGCGCCCACCACGTGCCCGGATTCTCCTGTGTGGAGCATGCTCACAGTTCTCCCCACTTCACAGATGAAGAAAACGGGGGCTAAGGGACAGGAGGAGTCGGGATCTGAATCCAGATCCCACGGGATCCCATATCTTGACGATGTCAGTCTCTTATTTGGTAGAACCAATGTCCCTTGGCCAGACCCAGCCCACGCCAGGAGTCCAGAACCTGAGTAGGATAAAAACGATCTGGCGACTCCTGGTGTAGCCCTCCAGGGGGGCAATGAGCTTGAACACAGGTGGCAGCACGAAGTTGACCACGGAGATGAAGATGGACGGAAGGTAATCCACCACGAGCTTCAGCACTGGCGTGCGCTGGATAAGAGGCTTGTCCTAGGAGGGAGGGTGGACCAAGAGAAGAGGCTCTGCGGTCCTGCAGGGGCCGTGCTTACCATTATCCTCCCCAGCCTCTTCTTCCTGCAGCACGCTGAAAGTCCACGGTCCAGTCATCACCACCACCACCACCACAAACACACAGACCCCAATCCTGCCTCTCTGAGATTCCAAGAATCACAGGCTTCAGTCTCCTCCACCCTTGGAAAGGTAGGTTCCAGGGCCTTTCCTCCCCCAGGGCCCTCCACACCTGCAGCCCCACGGTGGCCCCGGTGGCCCAGTAGATGCCGTAGAAGGCTGCCCCCAGCAGCGCCAGCACCACCACGTTGAGCAGCAGGCGCACCGACCACAGCCTGGCTTGTTGGCCCAGGGTCCGCACCGCAGCCTTGCGCCGCACTCGCGCTTCCTCCAGCTCCACCTAAGGCCGGAAGAGACGTCCACCTGTGTTCCACTAACCCCAGGTCCAGCCTGCGGTCCACGCTCAATGGGAACTGATGCTGCATCGGCTCCCTAAGAACATCTATAGTCCTGTCCCAGCCCATCCTAGACCGTCCAGATTGACAATTTAAAACTGACTCCGCCCTTCCAAGGCCCCGCCCAACACATCAAGCTCTTCCTAGGCCCCGCCCAGCACTCCTGCCTGGCCTTTGGAGTTTCGGTTCTAATCTACCAAGCCTTTTCTGGCCACGCCCTGCTCTTAACTGTGAACTAAGCTAGCTTTTTCCTGTACCTCTGACGTCAGGCATACCTGTAGTGCCCTTCAGCCCTTTTCCCTCAAGGCCCGCCTCCTAAGAAGAAAGCTCCGCCCAGCATCTCTCTGGAGGCCCCGTCCCTGGCCCAGGCCCCGCCCATTCTCTCAACTCCGCCCCCTCGGGTGCCCCCTGCTCACCGGGGCCCACCGCTAAGCGCACCTGCAACTCATATAGGATCAGGCGCTGGCGGAGTCTCACGTGGACCTCCCCGCTGAGTCCAAAGTTCCAGGCGGAGAACACGCGGTGGCTGTAGCGGGTCAGGGCCTCTGATTCACCCAACAACGTCTGCTTCAGCCCAGACACCGAGCTAAGAGAGGGGAGAACCGGGAGATGGAGTGTAGGCAAGACATCTGTGAGCAGGGGGACACCCCTCCCCTCTTATGAGGCAAATAGGGAAAATGAACTCTGAGACACAGGGCACTTGGAGAGCTGGTACCTGATGGAGACGCATCCCGTCACTGATGCCAAAGACTAGAGAGATTCAGAAACAGACCTGGAGGACAGACCCCCGAAAGGAGGGACAGACACCCAGGAGAGAAGGCCAGCTCTCCTGAGAAGGAAACAGAGGCCCTGGAGAGAGATGCAGAGGTACACAGGGCACTTGGAGAGCTGGTACCTGATGGAGACGCATCCCGTCACTGATGCCAAAGACTAGAGAGATTCAGAAACAGACCTGGAGGACAGACCCCCGAAAGGAGGGACAGACACCCAGGAGAGAAGGCCAGCTCTCCTGAGAAGGAAACAGAGGCCCTGGAGAGAGATGTAGAGGGGAGACTAAGACCCCAAAGTGGCAGAGATTGCAAGAAAGGGGGACAAGGACTCAGTAAGAGAAACGGAGATGGGGAAAGTTGGGTTCAGAGGAGAGGCTCAGAGGAAGGAGGGGGCAGGTAGAGAGACTGGAGAGAGGCGGACAAAGACCTAGGGAGGGGCTGGAGAACCTGAGAGAAGGACTAAAACAGAAAACGGGACAAAAAGGCTCCACGTCCACCGTCACCACGCCCGGTGCCAGCCCCCATCGCCCCTCGTGTGCACCCACCTGCCCTCCTTGCTTCCACCTGTGCCCTCTCTGAGGCTCAGAGGAAGGAGGGGGCAGGTAGAGAGACTGGAGAGAGGCGGACAAAGACCTAGGGAGGGGCTGGAGAACCTGAGAGAAGGACTAAAACAGAAAACGGGACAAAAAGGCTCCACGTCCACCGTCACCACGCCCGGTGCCAGCCCCCATCGCCCCTCGTGTGCACCCACCTGCCCTCCTTGCTTCCACCTGTGCCCTCTCGCCCGGCCCCCACGTATGCAAATGCCTACTCAATATTCCCTCATAATCTACTGATCCAAAACTGCACCCTGGATATTCCCCGCCCAAAGCCTGCTCTTTCTAAGCCCTCCCCATCTCAAATGGCAAACACCTATAGTCATTCTTTTCTTGTGTGTTTTGGAGTCATTCGTTATTATTTTAATTTTTGGCTGTACCCTGCGGCCTACAGGACCTGAGTTCCCTGACCAGGGGTTGAACCTGTGCCCCCTGCAGTGGAAGGTAGAGTCTTAACCACTGGACGGCCAGGGAAGTCCCAACACCTGGAGGCGTTCTTAACTTCTATCATTCACCACATCCCTCTTCCAATTATTAGGGAATCTTGTGGGCTTTAGTCTCAACATATATAGAGTCTCCCTTTATATAAAGAACAAAATGGGCCAAAAGCAAGCTATAGTGTTAATACAAACGATGGTGGTTGGGGGCTGGGCAGTGAAGGATCACCCTCTAACATGCCATACAGTCCACTCATTATGGTCTATTGCTTGTTACTTGTCTCTCCTGTTAAAATGTCAGCTCTCCTGTTAAATGTCTGGACCAACCAGACTTGGTTTTTTGTTTTTTGTTTTTTTTGGCTCTGTTTTGCCACATGCCTAGAACAATGCTTGACACATTGTATCTGCTCAGTTAATATCTATCCCTGAGTGAATGAATCACTCCTGTTTATTTCTTACTCAGCCACTCTCCCCTCCAGAAAAGATGCAATGAATTTCCTTGTTTATCTTTCCCTCCCCACTAGACTAAGTCACAGGAGGGAGACATCTCCCGTCTTTATCCTCGGCCTGGAGCCAGTCATGAAGCATTTTAAAATCCGATTGCAATTCAAGCAGAGAGAAGGGGACCCCGCAGCGGAGCGAGACTCAGGCCTGTGGAGGAGGGCGCTCCTCCCACCGCTCCTCCCCACACGGTCCAGGGGGTCTGGGTGCAGGGGTGTCACTGACCGGTGAAGGATGAGCAGCAGGTAGAGGAGGCCAATGGCAAAAGCAGCACACAGGTAGGTGACCGTCAGGTGTGGGCGGGGCGGGTAGAACCCGTAGAAGAGGGGAGACCATTCTAGAAAGCCCTGCGGAAGGAAAGGCAGGACACGGGGGTCCAGGGAGCAGGCCACCAGGGTCGGGGGTCCCTGAGGGTCCCGGGACCAGGCACGCACCTCTCCAGAGAGCAGGTTGAAAAGCTCAGTGGCGAAGGTGACCAGGCCGTGGGAGCCGGGGCTGTAGGAGCCGCAAGGAGAGGAGGCGTTCGGGGCAGGGGGCCCCGGGGGAGTCCCTTCCAGCCAGGTGGGCAGCAGAACCATGCCGGCCGTCAGCACCGAGGCCAGCACGTTGAGAAGCAGCAGGAAACGCAGCAGCGAGAAGTAGGACTCGGTGCCGGCGCCAAACTGTCCTGCAGGGGGCAGCAGAGAGGCCGCGGGCTCCGCTCCGAGTGCGGCCCCGGCCCGCCGGCCTCGGACCCCACCCGCCTCCCCAGACCCGGGGGTCCCGGCCCGCCTCCCCAGACCCGGGGGCCCAGCCCCACACCTTCTCCTCAGACCCGGGGGTCCCAGCCCACCTCCCTCGGACCCGGGGATCCAGCCCCCACACCTCCTCCCCAGACCTGGGGACCCAGCCCCGCCTCCCCAGACCCGGAGGTCCAGGCCCCCAGCCCCTCCTCCCTCAGGCCAGGGAGTCCAGTTCTGCCCCAAGTCGCCAGCCCAAACCCCATCCTCCGTACCCCCGATCCTCTTCAGCGTCCACGCCCAGGGCTGCAGGGAGCGCAGGCCTTCCCGCACCTTCTCCTTGGACCTCCGAATCAGTCGAGTCCATTGGGCCCTTGTGGCCCCTGCCCCCGGGGCCACTTGGTCCCTGGCAAGCCTCTGTCTGGGGGGGGGAGGTAAACAGAGTCAGAGACAGAAACGCAGGGGCCTGGCCGCCGCGAATGGAGACCACCAACAGGTGGAGGCAACCCAGCTGCCAGGCGTCCCTAACAGGGGGTGCTCCATAGCAATAAAAAGGAACACAGCGAGCGCTAAGTGTAAGACGGGAAGCACAGATTACAGGGGTCGATTCACAGAAAGACCCGAGCAAGCACACAGTGTTCAGGGGTGCACACACAGATGGCGAAGCCGTGAAGAAAAGCAAGGAAGCAATCCTCTGCAGAAGTCTGGGAAGGAGATGGGCGGGGGGGTGCCCCAGGTGGAAGTTATCTGGATCCTCGCTTTGGGAAAACTCTGTAAGCCTCTGCATGATGTCTCATGCACTTTTCTGTCGGCAAATGTCATCATAAAGTAAAAAGGTAGGTGTGACATTGTGACTTATAATAAGAAACATATTTCATAGTGTATGATATCCCACGTGGAATCTCAAAAAAATGAACTGAGAGTTCCCTGGTGGTCCAGTGGTTAGGACTCTGTGCTCTCACTGCTGAGGGCAGAGGTTCAATCCCCGGTCGGGGAACTAAAAATCCCACAAGCTGCACGGAACAGTCAAAAAATGAAATGACGTGAACTAAAAAACTGAACTCAGAAGAGAGTAGGATGGTGGTAACCAGGGGATAGAGCAGGTAAATGCTGATGTTGGTCAAGGAGTACCAACTTCCAGTTAAAAGAGGAATGAATTCTGGGACTCTAATGTAGAGCTCGGAGATCATAGCTCATAATGCTGCACTGTATACTTGAAGGTTGCCAACAGAATAAGTGTTCTCACCACAGGAAAACAAACAGCAATTATGTGACACGGTGGAGATGTTAGCGAGCACGACTGTGGTGATCATTTTGCAGCATATACGTGTATGTGTGACACTGCACACCTTACACTTATAAGATGCTATCTGTCAACTGTATCGAATAAAGCAGGGGGTGGGGAGGACTTCCTGGAGGGCCAGTGGTTAAGATAAGATAAAATAAAAAGAGCTATATTATTTGGTCTACGTCCTGTTAGCACAGGGCTCCTAAAGCCTAGGATTTCCTAAGTGGTGAGAGTGATAAAGGTGTCTTTTTTATGTGAATGAGGTTGTATATCTCCAAGTAGATAGTGTCACAGTTGAGTTGCGCTGTTGGACACCCAGCCGGAGTCAGAGCGTTGCCTGGCATGCGGGAGCCTCCCCACACCTCCGGACCAGTGTCCAGATTATATAAGGAGCAAGGGTCAGTGTCAAGGGTCACCTGAGGAGCGCCCAGGGCCCTGTTCTCGGAAGGGCCTCCGGCTTACTTTTACTGCTGAGCCATATGCATAGTAACTGTTGAACAAGAGACCCAGCTTCCACTGCGTCCTGCAAATCATGTAGCAGGACAGGGGAAAGAAAGACATAACAGTGGTAGGAGACATAAAGCTCAGAGAGAAAGAAAAAAGTGAACAACAGATTTCAAACAGAGGCAGTCAGGCTTGGAGGGAGAAACAACACAAGACACGGAAGCTGGGAGAGAGCGAGCACGAGGAACCCTGCAGACGGGCTCCTCGGAGCCCGAGAAGCGCCAGCACTGACGGGAGGCAAGGGAGCCCAGAGGGGCGGCTGGGAGAGGCCAGGGACAGACGGGCGGCCAGAGCAGGGGGCGGAGCGGCCAGCCGGCGGCGACGAGGCCAGGCCTGGCGGGGGCCTCACCTGTGTGCCCGCCTGGCCGGCATGGGCCACGGCAGTTCCCGGGGGGCTCCGGGCTCCGGCTGCTCCTGATGTGCGGCATCTGCGGAGGTCTGCACGCTCCTCCATGCCTCCTCGTCCTCAGCCTCCTCAGCCCCCCAGGGCAGCACCCCAGGGCCTCGGTACCGAAGGGTGGCAGCGCTGGGCAGCTCATTCAGCACAGAGGACAGCGACGGGCCTGGGCAGGGACGGGGCACTGGGTGGGCCTGGGATCTAGGCCCCCCCCAACCCCCCTTCCCGGGGGTCCAGGCCGGGAAGTGCAGATCCCCGCCTCTCCTCCGTCAGACCTGAGGGGCGGGGCATGGTCCAGGCCCCCAGCCCCTACTCCCCCCTCAGACACGGGGGTCCTTCGCTCTCTCCCAGCTTCCGTGTCTTGTGTTGTTTCTCCCTCCAAGCCTGACTGCCTCTGTTTGAAATCTGTTGTTCACTTTTTTCTTTCTCTCTGAGCTTTATGTCTCCTACCACTGTTATGTCTTTCTTTCCCCTGTCCTGCTACATGATTTGCAGGACGCAGTGGAAGCTGGGTCTCTTGTTCAACAGTTACTATGCATATGGCCTGTCTCTTATACACATCTAGTCCCGGCCCCTGGGTCCCCTCTGCCCGGGGCCCGCGTTCTCCGCCTCCCCGCCAGGCGGACCGGACCCGACCTTCTCCAGGCCCCGACCTGTTCTGGCCGCCCGGGGCGCCGGCCGCCCCTCCCCGGAGCCCCCGGCCTCCGGGCCCCACTGCGGGCGCTCCTCCATGGCCCGGCCGCCGATCCGTTTCCGTCTCCAGGGCCCCCGAGCCGGGACCGCCCCGGGCGAGGGCGGGGCCGGAGGCGGGCGCGCACCTGGCCGCCAGGTGGCCGGAGGCAGTGCCCGCTCCTTCCCGTAAACTTCAGGGCCGCTGCTGCGGGAGCCTCCGGGAGCTGAGGTCCACAGCGGCCCGGGCGGTGACACCTCGAGGCGGAATGCTGGAGGTATGTGGTCCCCCCTCCCTGGCTGACCGTCCACAGACATCCCACAGAGTCTCCGTTTGACACTTTATTGGGAGAGATTTACACAATCTGAGCCGGTCGCAGGCCCGAGGATGACAGGAGGCTACAGGGGCAGGGGACGCTCGGCTGGCTCGGATGGAGCCCACCAAGGCCAGGACGTCTGACCGCGGCTTCTCCCTTCCAAGAGGGTCACCCTCCGAGCGGGTCTACCGAGAGGACGTGGAGCGAAAGCAGCCAGAAAGCGCCCACTTCCCCCCACCCAACTCCCGGACCCGCCCTGAGGCTCCGACCCTCACGCCCTGGAGCCAAAGCAGGGCCGCCTGCGGGAGAAGCCCGTGGCCCAGCAGCCCCAGCGCAGCGGGAGGCAGCGCTCTGAGCAGCAGGCCCGGGCAGGGTCGACGAGATTCTCTCTGGGCATTGAGCTTGATTTTTACGGGAGGGAAAACTGATCATCGGGACGAGGGTGGTGGCAGCCAGGGAAGCAGGCGCCCCCCGCCTTGGTCTGTCAGGCAGGGCGCAGAGTGGAGAAGCCCGTGGCCCAGCAGCCCCAGCGCAGCGGGAGGCAGCGCTCTGAGCAGCAGGCCCGGGCAGGGTCGACGAGATTCTCTCTGGGCATTGAGCTTGATTTTTACGGGAGGGAAAACTGATCATCGGGACGAGGGTGGTGGCAGCCAGGGAAGCAGGCGCCCCCCGCCTTGGTCTGTCAGGCAGGGCGCAGAGCCGGGAATCCTCTCCAGGTCCCGGGCCAAATTCCGGCCTCTTCTTGGGAAAGGCGGCAGCAGCCCGGTTCGCGGGATTTCCAGGCCAAAGCGAGGGGGCCGACCGACCGGCCGCAGAGGGTGTGTGGCGAGGGCTCACTCCTCCCGGAGCTTTCCCGAGGCCGGGCCGGGGGCCGGGGCCCCAGCCTTCCGCCGCCCGGGGCCGCCCCGGCCCAGGGCCAGCCCCAGCCCCAGGGCCGCCAGGGCCAGGACGTGGATGCAGAAGTAGACCGAGGCCCAGTAGCGGAGGGTGTCGCGCAGCGAGAGCAGCACAAAGCCCATGCACATGTAGTCGTAGGCCCGCATCTTCAGGAACCAGTGCAGCCAGGCCCAGGCCAGCTGGCCCCGGGGGCCCAGCCGCCACCGCAGCGCCGACTCCAGCTGGTGCTCGGCTGCCAGGCACAGCGGGATGGTGAGGAAGCTCAGGTAGTAACCAGGGTGCAGGCCGTGCCAGTAGGCACTCAGCAGCATGGTCCACGCACTCCTGCGGGGGGGCGCGAATCAGGGCTGGGGGTGCAGACCCCGGCCTCCCCGCGCAGACCCGGGGGTCCAGGCCCCCTGCCCCTCCCCTCTCAGACCCGGGGGTCCAGGCTCCACACCTCCTCCCCCCTCAGACTCGGGGGTCCAGTCCCCCCGGCCCCTCCCCCCTCAGACCCGGGGGTCCAGTCCCCCCATCGACAGCCAGGGAGCTGTTGCCTGGCCAGACTCCCCTCCTTAGCGTCCGGGGCTGGGACAGGAGCCAGCGTCGGGAGGGGGCCTGGCTGAGCTGCATGTCTGTCCCCCACCCTCGTCCTCCACCCCTCCCAGTCCGGAGACGGCAGCTTCCCTGGAGTACGACTATGAGACCATCCGCAACATCGACTGCTACAACACAGACTTCTGCACGAGAGTGCGGGAGGGCATGCGGTACTGGAACATGACGGTGCAGTGGTGGCTGGCGCAGTACATCTACAAGAGCGCGCCCGCCCGCTCTTACGTGCTCAGGTGAGCCCACCTGTCGCGGAGGACGGCATGCAACTACATCTCCCAGCTGCCTCGGAGATGTGTATAAGAGACAGCCCGGGGGTCCAGTCCCCCCACCGGCCCCTCCACCCTGAGACCCAGGAGTCTCTACTGTCTTCTCAGCAACCCCCTCCCAACACTCTCCCCTCAGGACCTGGGAATCAAATCCCTGCCACTTCCTCTCTAAGGATTTGAGGATCTAGGAGTATAATTCCTGATCCATGAAGACTCAGACATCTCCAGCCATGGTCCCTTCTTATTGATTCCAAAAACGCTAGCCCTTGAAGACCTGCAGATTCAGGCTCCAACCCCCATTGCCACCGGGTGCCCACACATCACAGCAGGCTCTGCCAAGGATTGTGTCTGAGTTCCTGCCCACGGGCACCAAGGTTTGCCTCTGGCACGTCAGGGTGCTTAAAGTACAAATATGACCCTGATGCTGGGAAAGATTGAAGGCAGGAGGAGAAGGGGGCGGCAGAGGACGAGATGGCTGGATGCCATCACCAACTCGACGGATATGGGTTTGAGCAAACTTCAAGAGATAGTGAAGGACAGAGAAGCCTGGTGTGCCGCAGTCCATGGGATGGCAGAGAATCGGACACGACTTAGCGACTCAACAACACAGAGAAGCCAGCGATGAGAATGGCAGCGACCGCTGAGTGGGGGTAGGTGGGGGAGGGTGCAAGGTCCATAAAAAGGCTAAAGCTCCCTGTTGTTGACAGGGGAGATGCTTTCCTCCTCCTCTTTCCTTAGGCCATTTCCTTGAAAAAAAAAAAAAAAAAAAAATCTACTGTCTGAGCATCTTTCCTTTGTCCTTTGGATGCAGATATCAATCTCTGAAAAGGTGAAAGAGACCTCTAGAAATTGTTACTGTCCAAGAATGTTTTCCTTGAGGGCCTGGGAGCCATCTCCTGGAAGCAGAGATGTGGTGGGAGATAGAGCCTGTCTTCCTGCAGCTGTGGGGCTTTGTCCCACCGGTGACAGAGACAGGAGGTTTGTTGATAAGGACCCTTAACTAGCACAGTTGGCAAACCGACTGCCAGGTGAGCTTCAGATGGGCCTGAGAGCAGGCACGTGCTGTGTGTCTCTTGAGAACATGCTATGTAAAGGGCTGTACGCGGCAGTGGATAGTAAAAAAAGAGAGGTTTCTAGACAACCAGTAAGGACCATGGGCTTCTCTGTAGCTCAGATGCTAAAGAATCTGCCTGCAATGTGAGAGACCTGGGTTCGCTCCCTGGGTCGGGAAGATGCCCCGGAGAAGGGAATGGCGACCCACTCCAGTGGTTGCAGAGTCAGACACGACTGAGCGACGAACACTTTCCCTTTCAGTAAGGACCTACTGTACTCCACAGGGAACCCGACTCAACACTTTGTGAGGACCTGTATGGAAAAGAAACTGAAAAAGACTGGATACGTGTGTATGTGCCTAACTGATTCACTCTGCTGTACACCTGAAGCGAACACAGCTCTACTCCAACTTAAAAAATAAAAATAAAATGGATGAACTTTTTTTTTTAAAAAAGGGTGAGATTTCTTTCCATCTTGGAAATTCTCAGCAGGAGGTTACTTGTGCTGTGCCTTGAAATCTGGTTTAATGCTCACTCAGGACCCAAACTGTTTCCTTTCTCTTACATCTGGCAGAGAGACGATGCTCTGGGCTGCCAGAACTGACAGGAACTTACAGGAGGACGCACAGGAGCGTGCGCCCAGCATCTCCAGCTCTGCGTGTGCACAGCCCAGACCTTGGCCCCTCCCTCAGCTACTGTCTCTCCCTGTTTCGCGGCCCCCGCCCTCCCCCATGCAATGAACAGTCTCCAGAGAATCTTCTCGCCTCTCTTGAACCCACTTCAATCCGGCTTTCACTTCACCTTGCAAGGATGCGGGGGAATTCCTCCCACCACGCCCCCCACTCAGGGTCACACTTGCCCTCACCCCCTGGAGCTCCTGGCAGGGGCAGACACACTCTCCCTCCAGCCCCTCCTCCTTGACACCCTTGCTTGTCTGAAGGGAACTAACCGAACGCTTTGCTGATCCTCCTCCTGTCTCACTGGCTGTGTCTGCACTCGCCCCTCCTCCCAGCCCCCAGTCTACACCAGGGCTCCACAATGTTGGAGCTACAGATGTCTGGGGCTGGGTCATTCTTCAGGATGGGTGGGGGTGGGGTGTCCTGCGCCTGCGTTGAGGCCTCCGCCTGCTAGACTCCAACATGATACAGCGTCTCCAGATGCCAATTGCCCACCCCCCACACCCCCACTGAGAGAGTCCTGGGCCTTCCCTGGTGATCCTGATGGTAAAGAATTCACCTGCAGTGCAGGAGACCCGGGTTCACTTCCTGGGTTGGGAAGATGCCGTGGAGAAGGGAATGGCAACCCACTCCAGGAGTCTTGCCGGGAGAATCCCATGGACAGAGGAGCCTGGTGGGCTTCAGTCCACGGGGTCGCAAAGAGTCAGACACCACTGAGCGACTCAGACATTGAAAATCACTGGTCTCAGTGTAGGTCCACTCTGTGCTTTGACCTGAGACTCAGCCCCAGAGCTTTAAGCAACACCCACAGCTGCCGATGCTCACGGGTCCACTTCTTACACCAACCTTTCCCTAATAAGCCAGAATCGCATAACTCAGTGCCTATCCAATAACGCTGGCTAGAAATCTAACCGTCCCCTCGAAGTCAGAGAGACTAAGCCCAAGTCTGGCTTCCTTGACCTGCCCGCTTCTGAAACTTCCTCCTGCGCAGACTTCCTCTCCTCCATCACCCATGCCCCCCGCCTGGGCACCCACCGCGTTTCCTCTCGCGGCCCCCATGCAGGTGGGGGCCGAGCCCTGGCCTCACCTCTCCAGCGCATCCACTTTTGACCACTGGTCCCTACTCTAGGACAGCATCAGTGCCCACCGGGCCAGCCCCTGCCTCACCTCCTGCTCCCGTCCCCGCCTTTATCCCATGCCCCACACAAGGTCAGAGCGCATCTGTAAATCCAAACTAGACAGCACATCCAGGGAGGTCTAGCTCCAGAGGTGCCATGAGTAAGTGCTTCACTATGAGGACGTGTTACCGTGTATCCTGACCTCACCTGGCAGCGCGGGGACGAGGGAGGGATACTCAGCAGGTGGCCTGACCTCTCTGAGCCTGGATCTCTTCACCTTCAAGGTTTCCTACTTCCTAAATTTGTCAAGATCTAAATTTGTCAGTTTATCTTATCTTTACAGAAAGTCTCCACTCAGGAATTACCAGGTGAGTGAAGGATAATGAAAGCTGCTCAGGGCTCACATTAAGCGCATTTAATATTTTATCTCACTTATTCCTCAGGTCAACCTATGACACAGGTTAACAGCATTACACCTGTTGAAGAGTTGGGGACACTGGGTCGAGGGGAGGGACAAACGGGGAGTTTTGGGTTAACATATACACATTATATAAAATAGATAACCAACCAGGACTTAATGTATTGGTTACTGTATAGGGAATTCTACTCAGTACTCTGTAATAATTTATAAGGGAAAATAATCTGAAAAAAAAAGAAAAATGGATAGGGAACTCCCTGGTAGTCCAGTGGTTAGGACTCTGCCCTTTCACTGCTGGGGTGGGTTCAGATCCTGGTTGGGGAACTAAGATCCTGCAGGTTGCAAAGCACAGTGAGAAAAAGAAAAAGAAAAAAAAAGAAAAAAAAAAAATATATATATAAAAATAATATATAACTAAATCACTTTGCTGTACATCTGAAACGAATACAACATTGTAAATCAACTATACTTCAATTAAAAAAAAAAACTAGAAAAAGAAAAGCATGTTGGGGAATTTTTTGAGAGAGAAAAAAAAAGAGTTGACGGCACAGAGGTCAACCAGCTGCCTAACGTCTCTTAGGTATCGGCAGGGTCACGAGTCCAGAAGGTCTAGCCAGCGAGTCCACAGGACTCGGTACACTGCGCCTGTGCCACGCGGCCGGCTTTCCAGAAGTAGAAACGGAGGCCCGGAGAAAGAGGAACGAGCTTACCTCGGTAACGCAATCCGAGCCGCAGCCAGAGGCTCAAGAAACTACAGCTCCCATGACCCTCAGGGGCGGAGGCCCGCTTGGGGGAGCCGCAGGGCGCCCCCGAGGCAGCTGGGAAATGTAGTTGCATGCCGTCCTCCGCGACAGGTGGGCTCACCTGAGCACGTACGAGCGGGCGGGCGCGCTCTTGTAGATGTACTGCGCCAGCCACCACTGCACCGTCATGTTCCAGTACCGCATGCCCTCCCGCACTCTCGTGCAGAAGTCTGTGTTGTAGCAGTCGATGTTGCGGATGGTCTCATAGTCGTACTCCAGGGAAGCTGCCGTCTCCGGACTGGGAGGGGTGGAGGACGAGGGTGGGGGACAGACATGCAGCTCAGCCAGGCCCCCTCCCGACGCTGGCTCCTGTCCCAGCCCCGGACGCTAAGGAGGGGAGTCTGGCCAGGCAACAGCTCCCTGGCTGTCGCATTTGCTAGGGCAACAGGGGAGGGGAGCCCAGAGGGTGCATTTTTTTGGGGGGATGTGCACAATTCCACAGCAATAGGATTCTCTTTCTCTTGGGAAGGGGGCCTGCAACAGCCAGGAAAAGTCTGCAAGGGTTACAGTTGCTAAGCTATGAGTCCTTAGCAACCTGACCTGCCAATGGTCTCAGATGTTGGGGTAAGGCCGTCCCTTAGCACCCAAGCTCAGCATATCCAGGGAAGCCTCCAAGTAGTCCTTTCTAAATTCCTCAACCCTTCCCTAGCTGGGGACAGCAGCCCTAACAGCGAGGTGGTCCGTGGTTGCTAGGGAGATGTTTTAGGCCCGCCTGCCACCTAGATGGTCTCTGTTGCTAGGGAAAGGGCATTTCTTAGCAACAAGCCTAGGATGTTTTAAAAAAGCGTCCTGAAAAGGCGTTTGCTGGCTATCAGTCCGTATGACTGTTCTAGAAGGATCAGCTCCAGTAATACAGCAGTTCCTAGGTAACCGGTGCCAATGCTCCCAGCAGAAGGGGATTATCGCTGACCTGCTTGAACCACTGGCGGCTTCTGATAACAGAAGCAGGGCTTCCATTAAGAGCAGGGCCCAGAAGGTTTAGAAAAGCTTTCTGCTCCTGCCTGACATCTTCTGGGGGATGCCCTCTAGTAACTGGAGGCCTGCCTTTGGTTACTGTGGCAGAAGGAAGAAATGTTGCGTTGGGGGCGCCACTTCCCCCACAACGGAATGGCTGCGGTGACCACGAGGGGCTGGCCCAGCCCTAGTAAGGAGTCATTCAAAATTTACATCAAGGGGCTACTTTTCCAGCCCCAGCCTGAAGGGCGGAAGACGGCTGCAGGGAACCGAGGGCCCACTCCTGACTGCCAGGGTGCCACTTCCCCAGCCACACAGGAGCAGCGTCTCCTTAGCAACAGGGAGTCCCTAGTTACTAGCCGTGTGATCTGCCTCATGATGAAGGAGCTAGGGGAGTAGCTTCACCAGCAACAAGCTTAATCCATAGTTACTGGGGCTTCTGGCGGTTACTAAGAATGGTGTCCCCCTGGCCAGAGGACAGCATGGTGGAGAATGCCATTTCTGGGACTTCCCAGGCGGGTAAGGCTCCGCCTGCCAATGCAGGGGGCTGACTCAGGTTCCATCACTGGTCTGGGAAGACCCCAGACACCCTGGAGCAGCTGAGGCTGTGGGCAACAGCTCCCGAGCCTGCGCTCCCCAACAAGAGAAGCCACTGGAAGGAGAAGCTTGCCCCTCCCAGACGAAGAGTAGCCCCCCTCGCCCCAACCAGAGAAAGCCTGTGCTCAGCAGCCAAACATAAATAAAGAGAATGTCATTTAAGACAGAGGCTGTTACGTGGTGACGTCTCACAGGGAGGGCCTGCTTGCTCCCAGCAAAGAAGGGGGCAGTTTAGGGGATGCCGTTTCCATAGCAACACAGGCAGGAAGGGGTAGTTCTGTTGCTAGGGAATGGTTTCCCTAGCAACAAGGGGCTGGCTGTTGTTGGTTGCTAGCATGCACCTTCCTTTTCCTAGCAACAGAGAGCAATTCAACCCCAGGGGGTGACGAGCACACAGCAGGGGGCGATCCGTAGCTTTCAGGAGTTTTCCTAGGACAGGGGAGGGCGGGCCGTGTGGCCAGGAGTGACCCTGCTGACAACAGGTGGGAGACCAGCCCCCTCCTCCCCGCGCTGCTCCCCTCTCCTCCCTGCTAGGGGCAGGGCCAGCCCGCGGTGATGGGGCCGGCCGGGTCTTGGGACGCCTCCCTCCCGCCGCCTGACCTGCTGGGGGGTGGGCATTGGAGGGTGGGGCCGCCCCCGGCCCGGGCTTTGGCGGCCACGGGGTAGGCCCCGAAGCCGGCGGCAATGCAGCCGCACTCGGCGGCAATCCAGGCCACGTAGAAGCGCATGCGGAAGGCGAAGAAGACGGGAATCATGTAGAAGAGGCGGGCGGGCAGCGGGCGGGCGTAGAAGGCATCCTCGCGCACGGCCTCCAGCGGGAAGAGGTGTGACGAGAGCAGGAAGAGCAGGCCGAAGAGCGGGGCCGGCCAGGCGCGGCGCAGCAGGGGCCGCAGGCTGGGCACGGCCCCCGGGAAGGGCTGCTCCAGCCAGTCCAGGTAGGTGCGGTAGCGGAAGAACGGGCCTGTGGCGGGAGGGCGGCCGCGGTCAGACACTGGTGCGGTGGGGCGGCGGGCAGAGGCGGTCTCGGGGCGGGGGAGATGGGCCAGGAACCCGGGAACCAGGGGGACCAGGGAGAGAGGAGAGAGGAGAACCGAGAGCAAGGGAGAGCGGACAAAGCGGGAGACAGGGGGCTTGGCGGGAAAGAGGAACAGAGACACTTAGGGAGCGTCTCTGGCAGAGGAGTCTGAGAACCAGGGGGTCCTGGCACACTTGGCGGAGACAGACAGACCGCACTGGGAGGGAGGCGGGCGGGGGGCCCGGAGGTCAGGAACAGGGAGCGCAGCAGCGCATCCCTTGAGGAAGGCAGGGGCCTGAGAAGAAATCAGAGGGTTGCAGGGGCAAGGCCCCGGGCCGGATCTGACCAGGGCCCTGGGTTTCGTTTTATATATATATATATATTTTTTTATTTTTGTTAGCGTGTGGTTTATCCACTCAATGGAATACTACACAGCCATGAAAACAAACCAGGTTCAAGTCCATGCAGCAAAAGTCTCGCATCCCATTGAGCAAATAAGCCAGTACGAAAGCATACATACTGTATTTGATTCTATTCACATAAAGTCCCCAAACAGACAACACTAACCCATGCTCTTAGAAGTCCAGAGAGTGGCTACCCTCGGGAGACAGCAACTGGACGGGAGCAGGAGAGACTAGTGGTGTGTTGGGAAGGGTATTTGATGGGGTGCTGAGGGTATACGTGTTTTCCATTTGTGTAAAACCACCAACTTGTTTGTATACGTTGTGCATGCATGTGTGGGCGCTCAGTCACGTCTAACTCTGTGAACCCATGGGCTGTAGCCCGCCAGGCTCCTCTGTCCGTGGGATTTCCCAGGCGAGAATACTGGAGTGGGTAGCCATCTCCTCCTCCAAGGACTCCGGTTTTTTTCCCTTAGTGCTGGGGTAACCACTGTAGGCTCCCCCACCAGGGAAGGGCTAGATGATTATTTTGCTTTTTCAGGAGACTCCTCAGCCACTGAGCAGGGGGGCGCTGCAGAGGGACAGTGACGGAAAAGAGGGGACTGCTGCACTTTAGATAAAATGATGGCTTGGCCTGGGGAGGGAGCAGAGGGCTTTAACAGAAATGTTGAAGGACCACATGCTGTATGATTCCATTTATAGAAGTTCAGGGTAGGCAAACACATAGAGAAAGTCAGTGCTTTCAGGGAATGGAGGCAGCTGGAGGTTTGGGAGACGACGGTAAAGGCTGCAGGGGTGTTTTTGAGGTGATGAAGTTGCCCGGGAGCCATGCTGCACAGGTGTGTAGAGAGACTCAAGCCCAGCAAACTGGAGGTGGTTGTGAGTGGGTGAATATGGTAATTATAGCTCAATACATTTGTTACAGAAGTCAAAACCTTCTACGAGGTCAACGGTAATGAAAAATACGTCCTGAAACTAAAAGTTGGATCATACGCTGTGAATCCTTGTGGCCTGGGCGGCAGACACATTAGGGTGACATCGATCTTTCTCCTTAGTCTCCCATGTGCTCCCAGTAAGTTACAAAGAGTCACTGAGGCAGAGAACAGTCTGTGTCTACCCTGGAGGGGCCCTGGGGCCAGTGGGAGGGGGAGACAGGGACGGGGGCTCAGAGGCTCAGCCCCAGAGCAGCAGAGGCTGGAGTAGGGGTCAGGGGGCAGGGCAGGAACACAGAGCAGACAGCAGAGTCTGGGCAGAGGCAGGCCCGGGGCGGGCACGCTCACCGGTCATGATCCCCACGTAGCAGTAGCTGTAGCTGAGGGTCTCCATCAGAGAGGGCACGTCCGGCAGCAGCCCCAGGGGGGGCCCCTTGCTGAAGCCCGAGGCCATCTCCTTCCTCTGGGCCACGTGCAGGTCCTGAACTTCACTGGCCAGACTCACCAGCTGGGAGGAAGGGGCGTGCGGGAGGACAGCTCAGACCCCGGCCTCCTCACACCCACCTCCCGTTCACGACCGCCCTGGGCGGCCAAGGGCCGGGCGGTCCTGTGGGGCTGGGTGCCGAGGCGCTGCTCCTTGGGCAGCTCTGAGCATCTAACCACGAGTAAGGGCTCCCTCCCGGGAACCTCGGTCCTTTTTTCTCTAACTTCCATCTTTCCGTGTTCCCCCGCAGTTCACGGCTTTAGGGACCACCCATGCTGTACCCCGGTGGGATTACTCCAAACCCCAAGCTTGTCCATCAAGCTGCCTCTAGGGAATTCCCTGGTGGTCCAGAGGTTAGGACTTGGTGCTTTCACTACCGGGGCCTGGGTTTGATGATGCTTGGTTGGCAAACTAAGATCCCACAAGCCGTGTGGCATGGCCAAAATAAATTTAAAAAAAAGAAAAAGCAGCTGCCTCTTCTCATTAACACATGGATGGATGACTTCCGGGTACCTCGAATCTAACACATCCCAAGTGGAGAACGGTTTTAGCCATTCCCCAAAGTGGGCGTTCATCTGGTCTCTCCCCTCATCAAACGCCAGTCCATGGGATTCTCCAGGCCAGAACACTGTAGTGGGCAGCCTTTCCCTTCCCCAGGGGATCTTCCCAACCCAGGGACTGAACCCAGGTCTCCTGCATTGCAGGTAGATTCTTTACCAGCTGAGCCACCAGGGAAGCCCCATCAAATGCCATCAGCATCCAATGAGCTGCTTAGGCTGGAACCCTTCCTCGCTCCCCAGGTTGAGTCCCTGAAGTCTCTGGCCCTGTCCCTTTCGCTCTGCCTCCACCACTGGGCTGAGTATGTTTGCCCTAGGCCCCCAGCCTGCTCTCTACCCTTCTGCACACAGACCCCAGGCTGGCCTGACACCCTCAGGTCTGTGTCTTCCAGCTTCAGCGGGGTCCAGTTGCCAGATGGCGGGGGCAGGCAGGAGTGAACCTTGGGTTTGTATTCCTATGTTTTTAATCCCTTTATTGATAAGACCGCCTGGGGCCTGGCCGTGACCCTTGACCAACCTTCTCGAATCTACCCAAGTCCTTTTCCTTCTGGGCTCCCCTCCTCTCGTCCCCTTGGGCCCAGGACCCTTCCTCATCCCGCCCTGGTCGAGGTAAACATCAACAAATACGCGCCCCAGGTTCTCCTACATGCCAGGCCTCCTGGTGGGGCCCTGATTAGCTGCCCCAGGCCTGCCTCAAGCCTCCAGTTTGTCAGTTGGACTTAGATAAAGGAGTCCCACGTCAGCTCACCTTCCCCTTCCTGCTGTAGTTCTCTCAGCGTCTGGAGGAAGTATTTTTAAACCTGTAAACCTGGTCACAGGTTTTCAGAAAAACCTCTTGCAGTGGCTCTTGGGCCCCCACAGGAAGAAGTCCGAACTCTGCACTGGGGCCAGCCAGGCCCCGAACGGCTTGGCCCACGCTGCAGTCTCCCCTTGAGGGACAGTCCATGTGGCAAGCACACAGCTGGCGGCACGCGGCCGGCCCCCTTCCAAGCCCGCTGCTCCCTGTGTCCCGAGAGGCTCTGGTTTCCTCCAACTCCTAACCCACTCCTGCCCACTCTTCAGCTCCCGCCCGGGAACACGGGATGCTGGGCGAGCCCTGCCCGCCACTGCCGCCTGACCCTTCCGTTCCCCGCGAGGTAGCACACAGGAGCAACGCGCGACCTTTCCTTCTGCGCAGGGCCTGCAGACCTGCTTTCTCCCATCTTCCCAGGTCTGGGAAGCCAGATGGGGTGTCTTGCTTTTGGGCCCTCAGCTCAGTGCTCTCTGCCCAGAGCTGGGTTTTGTTTTTTTTCTCTTTTGCAACGTGGCTTGCTACAAAGATGCACTTTAGCCCAGCCACCCACTGACACCCACAGTTATATAGCTTTGGGTACTTTTTTACCCAGGGGAAGAGCTGGGAGGTGAAGTCCTGCCTTTGGCAGAGTGAGTGGGAGAGGCCCACCCGCCTCCTCTGCCTCCCCAGGGAGGAGAAGGTAACGCTGGGCTGGTTCACGGGCGCCCAGGGAGGGCTGGGGGTGCGGGGGAGCCTGACCTTCAGCGTCAGCAGCAGCTGGACGGCGTTGGTGAAGGGCGTGGGGGTGGGCAGGCCCAGCAGGCTGAGCGCGCGGAAGAAAAGCAGGTAGGAGAAGGTCCAGGCGAGGGCCAGGGCGTGGCAGGAGCTGAGACAAGAGGAGGCCTGTCGCGCTGGGTGTGGGAGGTCTTGCCTCTGTAGCCCCTGGATTCCAGCTGCAGATCCCACCCCCCACCACCCACCTTCACAGCTGGGGAGGTGGGTGTACGGGATGAACATGACTGAAAGAGCTGCACAAAAACGCACAACAAGGAGGAGATGAAGAGAGGGGCTGTAGGGTGAAGACCCGTCATGCCTCCATTTGTTTCTGGGAGGGAGGGGCAGAGACGAGGGAGAAAGAGAGAGAATACCGGGGCCAGCAGCCCCGTAATGCCCCCCTCTCTCCTGAATCCATGACATGGACGTCAAGGGCCAGGACAGACACACGGGGACGAGACCCAGCAAAAGGCAGGAGAGGAGGATAAACAAACCAGACACGTGACACAGAGAATCTCGAGGCACACAAGAGACATCCAGAGGCTGACACGGAAACAGAGGAAGACCCCAAGAGGAAAGAGGCTGCATCCTCCACCCGCTCCGGGCTCCCCCTCCTCCTCCCACCGAATCCTCACCAGGGCTGGGCCTGAATGAGCGCCCAGGTCCCAAGGATGGTGACCAGAGAATGCAAAGTGTGGGGGCCACAGGTGAGCAAGGTGAGCCCCAGGCCCACGGCTGCCGCCCCCCATCTCTTCAGCCCAGGTCCTGCGGGGAGAAGGCACAGCGTCAGCGCAGAACTTGCCAGGGGGTCCCCCGTCCTGCCCGCCCCCCCTTACTTTCCGTTGAGGAGGGAACCTGACTCACCAGCTTTCTTAAAGAGGAAGCCGATGGGGATGGAGATAAGAAGAACCACTAGATACGTCCATTCTTCGGGCGACATGTTCTAGGGGAGGGGCAGACGTTCACAGTGAGAACCCAGGAGTCCAGCCGCCAGCCCCTCCTCCTTAGAGGATTCAGGAATCTGCCCCCCGTCTGAATCCCCAGTTGTCAAAGATCAAGGAATCCTACCCTCAGCTCCTCTCCTCTGAGAACACAGGAATCCTGACCTCCAGGGCCTTCCTCCTTTGAGGATAGAGGAAGTCACCCCCAGGACCTCTCTTGAGAATCCAGGCCCCCAGATCTCTTCTCCTTTGAGAACCCAGGAATCCAAACCTGTCGACCCCTCCTCCGTAGACGATCAAGCAACACCCAGCCCCACTCTTCTTATCCCCGAGCTTCCCCCCGCCTCCGAAAACACTGCTCTCTAAACCCCTGCCGTTCTTCGAGGGGGCCTCAGAGGAGTCCAGGTCTCCAGCCTCCACCTCTCTCCGAGCTCGGGTTCCTTCTCCTGTCTGAAGCCGGAGAGCCGGCGCGCTCCCCAGTCCCAGCCCGAGTCCCGGTACACACGGGGACGAGACCCAGCAAAAGGCAGGAGAGGAGGATAAACAAACCAGACACGTGACACAGAGAATCTCGAGGCACACAAGAGACATCCAGAGGCTGACACGGAAACAGAGGAAGACCCCAAGAGGAAAGAGGCTGCATCCTCCACCCGCTCCGGGCTCCCCCTCCTCCTCCCACCGAATCCTCACCAGGGCTGGGCCTGAATGAGCGCCCAGGTCCCAAGGATGGTGACCAGAGAATGCAAAGTGTGGGGGCCACAGGTGAGCAAGGTGAGCCCCAGGCCCACGGCTGCCGCCCCCCATCTCTTCAGCCCAGGTCCTGCGGGGAGAAGGCACAGCGTCAGCGCAGAACTTGCCAGGGGGTCCCCCGTCCTGCCCGCCCCCCCTTACTTTCCGTTGAGGAGGGAACCTGACTCACCAGCTTTCTTAAAGAGGAAGCCGATGGGGATGGAGATAAGAAGAACCACTAGATACGTCCATTCTTCGGGCGACATGTTCTAGGGGAGGGGCAGACGTTCACAGTGAGAACCCAGGAGTCCAGCCGCCAGCCCCTCCTCCTTAGAGGATTCAGGAATCTGCTCCCCGTCTGAATCCCCAGTTGTCAAAGATCAAGGAATCCTACCCTCAGCTCCTCTCCTCTGAGAACACAGGAATCCTGACCTCCAGGGCCTTCCTCCTTTGAGGATAGAGGAAGTCACCCCCAGGACCTCTCTTGAGAATCCAGGCCCCCAGATCTCTTCTCCTTTGAGAACCCAGGAATCCAAACCTGTCGACCCCTCCTCCGTAGACGATCAAGCAACACCCAGCCCCACTCTTCTTATCCCCGAGCTTCCCCCCGCCTCCGAAAACACTGCTCTCTAAACCCCTGCCGTTCTTCGAGGGGGCCTCAGAGGAGTCCAGGTCTCCAGCCTCCACCTCTCTCCGAGCTCGGGTTCCTTCTCCTGTCTGAAGCCGGAGAGCCGGCGCGCTCCCCAGTCCCAGCCCGAGTCCCGGGGCGCGCACCAAGCACGGCTCATATCCGCTTTGGGCAAAGCCACAGGCGGTTACGCCACCCGGGAGCTCGACCATGCCATCCCGGAGCTCGGCCGCGCTCCCGGCGCCGCCCCCGCACCCCATCAGTCCGCCGATCCGCAGCGACCCCACACTGTCCAGACCCCTCCCGGTTTCCTGGGCGCCTCCACACCCCGGCCCACCTGGGCCCGCGGTTCTGCGCCGCCCGCAGGGCAGGAGGCGGCCGAGCAGTCCTGGCCCGCTGGCTACCGTGGGTCCGGCCACGCCTACCCCGCCCAGCACGCCCCCGCACCCCCCAGCCTCTTTCGGGGGGCCTGCAGAGCTGCGCGGCCCGGGGTCGTGCGCACAGCGCCCAGCGGTGTCCGGGCCGCGCGGGGAAGGAGCGCGGACCTGGCGCAGAGAGCACGACCCGGCGGCGGGACCCGGGCTCCGATCTACCAGGCTGAGAGCACGCAAAGGGCGGGGCTTCGGCTCGGAAAGGGGTGGGGCCAGAAGCTTCGGGCTCCGAAGGCGCCGCGGGACCCGGGAAGGAGGCGGGGCCTGGAGCTGAGCTTTCCGAGGGAGGCGGGGCCTCCGCTCCAGGTTCTTTCGGCCGGAATCCGGGGGTGGTTTGGAGGCGGGGCCACAGGCTTCGGATTTTTTCGGAGGTGGTCGAGTAAGTTCGGTTGTGGGCGGGGCCAGGAGCTTCGGCCGGACGTGGGCGGGGCCACAGCCTCGGCTCCCTTCGGAGGTAGTCGGGTAGAAGCGACCTTGGGTTGCTCATAGGCGGAGTCTCAGGTTTGGACGGAGGCGGAGCCACGGGCTTTGGACAGACTTAGGAGGGACCCAGAGGCACCCCCCCAGGGGGTGGGGCAAACAGCGTTCCACCTCGAGGGGCGGGGCCAGCGTGGCGAGCGGCCCGTTTCCTAGTCCCGGAACCGAGGAGGGAGGTGCGCTTCGAGGGGCGGGCTCGCGGGTTTACACTTTAGGGGGAAGGCAGGGCTACGGCCCTGCGGGGCGGGCCCCACACTTCCCGCTCCGCTGAGCTGGCGGCGTGACGACGCCGACGCAGGGGGTCGGCATGGGGGGTGGAGGCCGCCCCGCGTGGCGCGCTGCGTAGGGGGTGGCTCCGCTGGGACTGCGAGCTGGTTACGAGGTGAATAGCTGTTTCCGTCAGAGGCTGGTGCCACACTCTGAAGGGAGCGCTCACGAGCGGGCTGAGCCTGCCGAGCGGAGAACGGGCCGCGTTTCCGGCTCTGGGGTTTGGTCTTAGGGCGGGAACTCCAACCGGGGCAGGGGCGCCGCGGCCGGAGGGGGCGGGGCCGCAGGCTGTGCTCCTGACGGGAGCCGGGGCCGTCCGAACGCCTGACGCCTGGTCTTCGGGAGGGGGCGGGGCCGCGATCGGCTGAGCCGAGGACTTCCGAAAGCACGAAGCGGCCACGCTCGGGCGGGGGCGGGGCTTCGCACTCGGCGAGCCGCGCTCCGAGCGGGGACCTGAGGCCGGACCTCGAGGGCTCAGGAAGGAGAGGCGTGCCCGAGGAACCCGCAGGGGGCGTGGCCTCGGGGGGCTTAGGCCTCCGGAGGTCCCGACACCTGACGGGAACACCGGAGGGCGACGCCGAAACGGACCTTTCGGAGGGGGCGTGGTCCGCCCTACGGCAGGCTTTGCCGCAAGGCGCGGGGGCCCGCGCGGCCAGCCTCGCTCCTGGCCGGAATGCTGACCGCAGGGTCCGAGGCGCCCCGGCGGGGCCCCAGGGCTCCTTTCGGGGCGGGGCCTCGTCGGGGTCAGCCCCGGGGCCTGGCGGGATCGCCCGGGGGCGGAGCCCGGCGCCCAGGGGGCGGGGCTAGCGCTCCCGCTCTGCAGGTGGCGAACGCAGCTCGGAGCGAGGCTCCGCCCCACGAGCCTCCGGGGTGGGGCTTCGCCGAGACCCCCGGCCAGGCGGTGGGCGCCCTCCCAGCCTCGCGAATCCCGCGGCGAGAGGCGCGCTGCCGGGTTGGTGACTGCTGTGCCCCTGGCCTCCCGCAGGAGGATGCTGGTGGTGGAGGTGGCGAACGGCCGTTCCCTGGTGTGGGGGGCCGAGGCGGTGCAGGCGCTGCGGGAGCGCCTGGGCGTGGGGGGCCGCACGGTGGGCGCCCTGCCCCGCGGGCCCCGCCAGAACTCGCGCCTGGGCCTCCCACTGCTGCTGATGCCTGAGGAGGCGCGACTGCTGGCCGAGATCGGCGCAGTCACCCTGGTCAGCGCCCCGCGCCCGGACCCCCGCCAACACAGCCTGGTAAGGCGGTGGCAGTCTAGGGGCGCCCCTCCCGGGGGACTTGCGGGAGGAGAGGCCGGGGACGACTAGTCCCTGAGGTGGGAGGGGTCTGAGAGTCCTGGATTCTGGAATTCTGTGAGAGTAGGATAGTAGGATCCCCAGGTTCATTTCCCGAGGTTTGGAGGGGCCAGAGTCAGGATTCCTAGCTTCCTAAGGCAGGGCATGTCTGAATCCTGATATTACAGGAAAGTTTACTTCTCAGGCACTAGCATCCTTCAAGCGCCAACAAGAGCAGGGCTTCCAGGAACAAAGCGCTCTGGCAGCTGAGGCCCGAGAGACCCGTCGTCAGGAGCTACTAGAGAAGATTACAGAGGGCCAGGCTGCGAAGAAGCTAAAGCTGGAACAGGAATCAGGGACCAGCGGGAGCCAGGAGGCCAGTGGGAAGCAAGCTGCCGAAGAGGATGAGGCCAGTGCTGGCCAGGCTGCTGGAGAGCCCGAGGAAGCACGTAAAGGTGGGGGTTGGAGTCCCCGGACCAGGGGAAGGAGGGAAGAGATCCTTGGGGAGTTTCTGGCTGGCACTCTAGGGCTGGTCCTTGCTGGGGACTGGGGAAAAAACCTTGCCCTTTGGGTTCATCAAACTCTCTTGGATTCATCCCCACCAGGCTCCTCTCCCCAGCCAGGGCCTTCAAATGGAGTGGCCCCCTTACCGAAGTCTGCTCTGCTCATCCAGTTGGCCACTGCTCGGCCGCGGCCCATCAAGGCTAGGCCCCTGGACTGGCGTGTCCAGTCCAAAGACTGGCCCCACGCTGGCCGCCCTGCCCACGAGCTTCGCTACAGCATCTACAGAGACCTGTGGGAGCGCGGCTTCTTCCTCAGTGCCGCCGGCAAGTTCGGGGGTGACTTCCTGGTCTATCCCGGTGAGTTTGTGTTGGGACCTCCGGTGACACTTTTCTTCACAATCCCACCCCATTCTGTGTTTCCCCCCTTTTTTGGTCTCCTTTTCTCAGCCTCTAAGAAACAGGAAACACTTGGGAACCCAAGCTCTTTTGGAGAGCAGTTTAGTAAATGAACAAAGGAAAAAAGAACTGTCACAGAAAACATATAGAATAAAAAGTAAATCATATTTTATAGTGTTATGTACATTACTATATTTAATAATACATATACATTGCAGATTCTTTACCAGTGAGCCATTTGGGAAGTCCTTCCATATCTTGGCTATTGTAAATAATGCTGCAATGTACATAGAGGTGCGTTTATCTTCTTGAATTAGTGTTTTCAGTTTTTTTCAGATAAATACCCAGGAGTAGACATGCTGGAAGCCTTGCTGTTTTAGATTTATGTTACCTGTTAGTTTTCTGTATATTTCCCTACTCAGGGTCCTACTTTACTTGGTCAGGTTCATCTAACCTGGGGGCAGAGTATAGCTCCCCTCCCCTCAGCCTGTCAAATGAGGCCCACTGACAGGTTCTTTTTTTTAAATAAAGTTTTATTGAAACACAGCTCTGTTTGTTTTGGACTTCCCTGGTGGCTCAGACGGTAAAGCGTCTGTCTACAATACGGGAGACCTGGGTTCGATCCCTGGGTTGCGAAGATCCCCTGGAGAAGGAAATGGCAGTCCACTCCAGGACTATTGCCTGGAAAATCCCATGGACAGAGGAGCCTGGTAGGCTATAACCCATGGGGTCGCAAAGAGTTGGACACAACTGCGCAACTTCCCTTTCACTTCCTGTCTGTTTGCATATGATCAGTGGGTGCCATGGTGCTAGATTGGCAGAGTTGGGTATTTGCAGCATGGCCCACAAAACTTAAAATATTTACTATCTGGTCCTTTTCAGAAAAATTTGGTTGACTCCTTAATTCTATTTTATTACACCCTTCTGTTATAAATCATTCTCTTCTTTTAGTCTGAGTCACTTCTCATTGGATATTTATGATACAATATACATGATACCCTTTTGAGTTCCTCATGGCTTTGACTGACAGCGATATATTCAGTTACTTGTTGTTTTTGTGGCTCAGATGGTAAAGCGTCTGTCTACAATGCGGGAGACCTGGGTTCAAGCCCTGGGTTGGGAAGATCCCCTGGAGAAGGAAATGGCAATCCACGCCAGGACTATTGCCTGGAAAATCCCTTGGGCAGAGGAGCCTGGTAGGCTACAGTCTACGGGGTCGCAAAGAGTCGGACACGACTGAGCGACTTCATTTTCACATAATGTGTCAACTTGCTCCACCCCCGAGGCCCAGGGGTGTCTTTTACAATATTGGTAGTGATGGCTGGATGCCTTGCAGTCCCCGCCATGTTGGAGGTCCCAGTGTCTTCCAGCTTTCCACCAGTGGAAACTGCTACCTGCCTCTCTCCTTCACCCAGGTGACCCTCTCCGTTTCCACGCTCACTACATCGCCCAGTGCTGGGCTCCCGGGGATCCCATACCACTCCAGGACCTGGTTTCGGCTGGCCGCCTGGGCACCAGTGTCAGAAAGACGCTGCTGCTTTGCTCTCCGCAGCCCGATGGTAAGGTGGTCTACACGTCCCTGCAGTGGGCCAGCCTGCAGTGAGCTCCAGAGACCTGTGGACGCGCAGCCACGTGCACGGCAAGACCCTTTCTAGATGGTTCCAAGCTCATCTCTGCGTGGGAGGCCCCGCCCCACCTCCTGCCTCTCTTGGCGGTTAGTGTTCGAGTCCAGATTTATAAACACTACATCCTCCTTATATCCCTCCCCGATCCAAAGCACTTAGTGGCTGTGTTGTTTTTATAGTCACGTTTCCAACCATGAGCTTCCTGAGTGTGAAAGCTGATTCATTTCTGTTTTCTGCAGGGCTTAGGTCCCAAGAGGTCTCAATAAATTTGCTGCATCAGTGTGGCGTTTGTGATTTGAATCCTTAAGACAAACCTGGGAGGTGTGGGCGTTTGCTGCAGATGTTTGGGCAGATGAGGAAAAGCCTGGGGGAGGGGAAACGAGGTGCCCAAGGCCCCACCTCTAGTAAGGAGCAGGTGGGTTAGTCTCTGAGTCGTGTCCAACTCTTTGTGACCCATGGGCTTCCCTGGTGGGTCAAACGGTAAAGAGTATGCCTCCAATGTGGGAGACCTGGGTTCGATCCCTGGGTTGGGAAGATCTCCTGGAGGAGGGCATGGCAACCCACTCCATTATTCCTGCCTGGAGAATCTCCATGGACAGAAGAACCTGACGGGCTCTAGTCCAGGGGGTCACACAAGAGTTGGACACCACTGAGCAACTAAACCCAGGCTCCTCTGTCCATGGGATTCCCCAGGCAAGAATACTGGAGTGGGCAGGCATTTTCTTCTGCAGGGGATTTTCTGGACCCAGGAATCGAATCCAGGTCTCCTGCATTGCAGGCAGATTCTTTACCATCTGAGCTGGGGTTTAAAACCTGGTCTTTCTGACTCTGAAGTCCGAGCTCTTCCACTGCACTACCCTTACTTTGGAAAAGCTTTCTTTAAGGCATTTCAGATGCATACAAAGGCATAAACAAAAAATAACTTGTGTAAAAAAGGAGGCAACTGTTGCAGTTGTGAGGAGTAGGGAGGGAATATCGGGGGTGGTCTTGCTCTTGGATTGGGTGCTGTTTATTCAGGTGTTGGGAGAATCACTTTTTATACCGTACATTTCCAGATCCTCCTTTATATGTTTGCTTTATTCCACAGTTTTTTACAAAAGCTAAAACACATTCATATGAAATATGCACTTGTAAAACAATTTGCAGAGCTGCCTTTCTGCTTAAGAAATTACTAGAACATTACCAGTACCAACTTCCAATATTTAAGAAACTATTTTTAAAATTTTTATCTATTTATTTGGCTGCACCAGGTCTTGGTTGTGGCATGTCGGATCTAGTTCCCCACCAGGGATAGAACTCAAGGCCCCGACAGGTAATAAATGCTGGAGAGGGTGTGGAGAAAAGGGAACCCTCTTACACTATTGGTGGCAATGTAAATTGGTACAGCCACTAGGGAGAACAGTATGGAGGGTCCTTGAAAATGGATCTAGTTCCCCACCAGGGATAGAACTCAAGGCCCCGACAGGTAATAAATGCTGGAGAGGGTGTGGAGAAAAGGGAACCCTCTTACACTATTGGTGGCAATGTAAATTGGTACAGCCACTAGGGAGAACAGTATGGAGGGTCCTTGAAAAACAAAAAATAGAACTACCAAATGACCCAGCAGTCACACTCCTGGGCATGTATACTGAGAAAACCATACTTTGAAAAGATGCTTGCAGCACTATTTACAATAACCAAGACATGGAAGCAACCTAAGTGTTCATCAACAGATGAATGGATAAAGAAGATTTGGTACATATATGCAATGGGATATTACTCAGCCATAAAAAAGAATGAAATCTTGCCATTTGCAGCAAAATGGGTGGACCTAGAGATTATCACAGGTAATGATAACTCAACAAAGTAAGGCAATGACAAGTATTCTATGGCAATCACTTTTATGTGGAATCTAAAAAAAAAAAAGATAAACTTATTTATAAAACAAACAGACTCACAGACATAGAAAACAAACTTATGGTCACCAAAGCGAACAGTGAGGGGAGGAAAGATAAATTATGAGTTTGGGATTAATATATACACACTACAATATGTAAAGCAGGTAAAAAACAAGAATTTACTAGATAGCACAGGGAACTATAGGGCTTCCCAGGTGGCACTTGGGGCAAAGAACCAGCTTGTAAATACAAGGGACAAGAGACGTGGGTTTGATCCCTGGGCTGGTCGCAAAGAGTCGGACACGACTGAGCGACTGAACTGAACTGAACTGGGAAGATCCCCTGGAGGAAGGTGTGGCAACCTACTTCAGTATCTTGCCTGAGGAATCCCATGGACAGAGGAGCCTGGTGGGTTACAGTTCACGGGGTTGCAGAGAGTTGGACACGACTGAAGGACAGGGGAGCCTGGTGGCTTCATACTTGAAGCAATACACTGTAGCCTGACTGGCTTCTCTGTCCACTAGCACCAGTGGGAAGCCCAGGATTAAGTAAATTAACATGGGTACAATTCTTTGAATGGGGCCTGATGCATAGTACTTAAGTATTCTAGAATGCCATCTATTATTATTTTTAGTGATATAAATAATGGGTCACATGAATTAAAACATCAACAAAAAAGCCCCCAAAACTGTAAGGTGTTTAGCCCAATGCCTAGGAGATTTAGAGGGTGAAGTCGCTCAGTCGTGTCCGACTCTTTGCAACCCCATGGATTGTAGCCTACCAGCATTCTCCATCCATGGGATTCTCCAGGCAAGAATACTGGAGTGGGTTATCATTTCCTTCTCCAGGGGATCTTCCCGACCCAGGGATCAAACCGGGGTCTCCCACATTGGAGGCAGACGCTTTAACCTCTGAGCCACCAGGGAAGCCCAGGAGATTTAGAGTGCTTGTTAAATATTATCTAACCACGATAAAGTCGTTGGTGTGAATGGGATTATCCCAGAGAGAAAAGCACTAGAGGCAATAATCCTGGGGCTGTATTATATATAAATTGTTTCAGGTTCATAGCAAGAGGTTTCAGAACATTTTTCCTGTTCTGGAAACCCAAAGAAAACCTCAGGATATAAACTGCTGTCTTTCACAAAGAGGCACAGAGTCTTTTAATCACTGGATCTCAAGTTTAAAAAAAAGTCAGTTACCTTTACGTGTATACACACCCACAGACACACACACAGTTTTCGTCAGTCACCTTCTTAAGGAAGCTTCCCTGACCATCCTTTCTGAAATACCATTTTCCCTCAGTCATTGAGAGATGTGCTTAGTCGCTTAATCCTGTCCGACTCTTTGCGACCCCGTGGACTGTAGCCTGCCAAGCTCCTCTGTCCGTGGGATTTTCCAGGCAATAGTCCTAGAGTGGATTGCCATTTCCTTCTCCAGGGTATCTTCCCAACGCAGGGATCGAAACCAGGTCTCCCGCATTGCAGGCGGATTCTTCACCGACTGAGTGAGTCATCAGGGAAGCTCAGTCATTATCAGTAATTTATTGTCTTCACAGCAGCAATCTGAAACGATCTTATTATTTTCTCTCTCTTCCCTTAGGCTCAAAGTTTCACGAACAGAGGGGCTGTTGAAGGGTTCAAAAGGGCAGACTGGCTTCTGGCTGTGCCTCGCGTAAACATTCTGATATGAAAAATCATTTTTTAAAAATTATTCATGGATATAACAGAGCATCTTGGAGGGAGCTTTGAATTCGAATAGGTCCAATCCTCTGGAGATCTTTTCAGAGAGACGCAGCATGCTGAAGCCTAGCGGCGGTGGCCGTGACTACTTCCAGCTTTATACCGCGACTCAGACGTTAGCTGAGTGGTGACTTAAGTCACTACCCGAGGGCGGAGAGGAGCCCTCACGTCGCACCAGACGGAGCATTAATCCCTCTCGAGTCCTCCGGGTTTAGCACGCCTCTCTAGCCCAACCTCTCCTCTTGACTGCTTTGTCCGCCCGCCAAGGCCTTTTCTGACTGGTGCAAACTTGCGCTCTGCGTGCTGACGTCACATGAGGGCGACGTCGCTATAAGAACGCGGCCGGCGAGCGTGTGCGCCTCTTTCTTGGTTTCCAGGGCGTTCGCTTAGGTGAGCTATGCGGCCGCGTTCGGTATTTTGGGCTTGGGCCGTAAAGTCTTGCGGGCTATTCGACCTTTAATGAGTACGCTAGAGCAGTTGGAGGTGAAATGGGCGTAACTGGAAGGTGGTGGAATTGATAGTCGGTTATTAAACGCTTCAGGGACGGTTCTCGCGATATTTTCCCTAGGCGCCGGGAGGCTCCCAGCGCAGTTGCGGGACTGCGCAGGCGCCGCCGAGTCCTCACGGGCCGCTCTCCTTCCCGCGCAGGCGCAGACGGGCAGGCAGCGCCAGCATGCCGGTCGCCCGGAGCTGGGTTTGTCGCAAAACCTATGTGACCCCCCGGAGACCCTTCGAGAAGTCCCGCCTCGACCAAGAGCTGAAGCTGATCGGTGAGTGGCTAAAGCTAGGTTTCCGTTTCCCGGGCTGGGGAGGCTGACACATGGGTGAGGCCGCGCACGTGCTCGTTCTGTTTAAAAATCTCCAGTGTGTTCGCCCTCCTCACCCAGTTTCGGGATTGTCGGTTGTTTTTCTGTATCCCGAAATCACGAATCCTTTTTCACTAGTCCATGGCACTGAGCTTTTCCACTCGTTCTGCAGGCGAGTACGGGCTCCGGAACAAACGTGAGGTCTGGAGGGTCAAATTCACCCTGGCCAAGATCCGAAAGGCCGCCCGGGAGCTGCTGACGCTGGACGAGAAAGACCCGCGGCGTCTGTTCGAAGGTGTGTATGTGAGCCCCCAGGGGCGCTGCTGCTGGTCTTCCTAATAGGGTTGTGCAAGACGTGGAGCAAGACGTTGGATCCAGCCTTTAATAGGAGTTATGGAGTAGGAAAATAGGCCTGAATCCGAGTACGTTCCTTTTTTCTTACCTGTCCCTGGTTTATTCAAACACTGAGAATCGGTTTCCAGTGGATTAGAACCAAGAGTGCCAAGTATTGGGCACCTGGTTATATGCATACGTAGTTCACAGAGCGGTATTGCTCCTTCTGTTCTTGTTCCCTGCTCGTGGGACTAGACGGTGACATTTGAGAAGTTCCACCCAGGGGGAAACTTGAGTGTGTATATTTGCCTTTAGCTCGATGGTGAAGGACATTTACTCAGGGTCTGAACGGTAGAGGACCTGTGGGTTTCACAGGAAAGAACGGTTCCAAGTGATCTTAGAGGGGAAAAAAAAAATCATACCGTATGATTTAAGGTGAAAAAAAATGATGGTGCGGTATATTTGACAAAATGACTCTTAAGGTCTAAATGTCTGCTTTAAGATGTGAGGTTGATGGGCTTTTGAAAGGGACGACATCATTCATATTTTAGTAGGACCTCTTAGGTTGTCAGATGGTGAAAATACTAACAAAGCTGGTACATTATAAGACTCACTGAATATCTTTTTCTAAGCTCTTGGTGTACATTATTTAATTTGCACAAGTAGATGGCGGGGGTACTGATTATAGACTTCAGATGAGCAAGTGATCCAAGACTTCCCGCAATAGTTGGGACTGGAGTGCATGTGAGCTCAGGGCTGGGAGTTGAAGGAGGCTTCCAGATGATGGTTAGGTAACATGCCAAAAGTCGAAACAGTTCCTAAATGTAAGAGTAGTCAGTAAACTTCGTGCTGCATTGTATCCTGAGTGTGGAAGAGCTTCATATACAGTTTGTGATTCTAACGACTCTGGCTGTAGGTGATTCTGTTTTTTGTGACACGTTTTATTAGGATAAACTTTACACAACAGGAAGTTTGCTCACAGTATCTAAAATTTGTTTTTAGTTACCTCTAAAATTGGCCATTTTGTAGGTATTATCTTGATGCTGCTTTTGGTCTGACCCTGGGAAACCTTGATTCTAGTGAAAGTCAGGAGGTGTTGGGCTAACTTGGGCAGCTGGCTTATTTTCAATTGGAGTGGCTAGTCTGATTTTTCTCCCAAACCGTGATTAAGGATGGAAGTGCTCATACTAACAGAGATTCATCACTTGGATCTATCCCAGTTCCAAGGGTGTGAGGGGTTCTCATTTTTAACCTTTGTTGGTTCAGAAGCTCCTTTGACACTCATGAGAATTCAGGAATCTCCCTGGTGAATGTTGGTATTGGGTGGAACTCTGTCCCAGAGTTTGGGGAACAGACCTCAGCTTGTTCTGGTCTCAGGGAAACTTACTGGAGAGTTAATCACAGAGGAACTTAGGAGCTAACCAGACATGTGACAAAGAGAGGGCACAGGGCAGGGTTGAGCAGCGGGTGTCCAGGGATTGCTTGGTTTTCCAGGGGGGAAGTTGCATGGGGAAGGCAACAGCAGGTAGTCCACGGCGAGGGAAGCTAGATTGCTGGATGGAGAGGAGGAGCCTGGGAGCTTGGAGGTGTCTGCTTACTGCTGCAGCTTGGCCTTGTTTGAGGTCCAGCCTTTCCCGCTAAGGTGTGAGTCTTACCTAACAAGAAGAGTTACCGGTTCATTTCATTCAGTGATTCACAGGTATCAACTCTCACCTCACACCAGCACAGAGTAAAGACCAAACCTGGCTCTCCTGCACTGGAGGCAGATTCTTCACCCTGTTCTGGTGTGAGATGAGGGTTGATAGCTGTGAGTGCCTGAGTGGAATGAACCGGTAAACTCTTAATTGTCCTAAGACTCACACCTTAGTGGGAGTTTGATCCCCGGGTCAGGAAGACCCCTGGAGTAGGGATGGCAGCCCATCCCAGCCTGTCCTTCCCTGGAGAATGCTGTGGACAGAGAGGCCTGGCAGGGCTGGGCACGGCTGAGTGACCAGCACGCCATGG